>JAUCBJ010002800.1:0-137999 GCA_032718475.1 Nemertoderma westbladi | reverse complement strand
AAAGAGGTCAAAGAAAAGAATTGAAAAAAAAGGACAAAAAAGTCATAAAAAACTGGTTGGATATTATGTATAGCTATAGTAACTGTAAATGCTGAATGTATTAGCAATAAGATGATAGATGCCTATATAGCAATGTTATTGAATAAACTGAATTAAATAAAAAACTGAATTATTCTGCTATCGCTATAGTTTCAGACTTTCTGGACTTATAATTAACTGACCTAATTTGTAACGGATATAATCGTAAATATGGACCCAAATCGCCAAATTATCGGCGAATTACGTAACACGGTAGATCTACTGGAATATTCGCAACCCAGATCCCCTGACTTTGATACGAATTGGAGCACCCTACTAAATGAGAACGTGCGAGTCATTAAATTCACCGGGCGAGAGGGACCAGATTCTAAGAATCTACGAGCCCTCCGGTTAGCCGATGCTAGTACGAGACTGAAAAGAACTCGGAACGCAAAGGCAACCGGAGGGGACGATTCGTCGTTTTGGGAAACGTTCCGGCAGAGCGTCTACAGATCCCGATGTTTGATCTACGACAACGAGGGAAACGCGACGCCCACCTCGAAGGCGATTACGTTGGCGAGATGTCAGAGTTTCGTCGACGACAAGAGTACATACCTCGCCCACTGGGGAAACCTGTCGGAGTGTACGGCGACGCTTCGAGAGGAACGCGTATCGATTATCCAAAACCGCGACGACTACCAGGAAAAGTACGGGGCGAAAGAATACGGTCGATCCTTAGTCGTCGTCCTCGGAACCCTGGACGGTTTGGTACTGGTGTGCCGAATATTCCCGACACCCAGACAGGAAGTGCAGGCAGCCGGAGCGATCTGGTTGCTGCCTCCGGAAATCCAAAAGATCCTCTTCGACTTCGACGTCATTAAAATCGGGTCGGATATCAAGGCGGACGTCCGGAACGACTACGCGAACGCTCCCGCAGGAAGAAACCGACGAAACGACCTCAACGCACTTAGCCATTGCATCGACACTCAAACGCTGCTAGCCTGGTTAAGATTCGCCGAATTCATGCGAGGATTCCAAGAAGTGAGACCGACGAAATCCGGGATCGGCTACCTCGCTGTGCTAAACGGCGGTATCGACTTCAAACCCCAGAAATTCCGGGACTATAATAAAATATACGGTGGATACCCGGGATTGGAAATAAAGAGCGAGCGAGAGGGTCGATGGAAGGACGTTGATCGGAAATGGACGACACACCAAAGATGGGAGAATCCCGATCGACGGAACTACGTTTACGTCGTTATGGAATGCTACACCGTCGCTAAGTTTATCTGTAAAACTCTCGATAACCTTATTACGGCGGTCCCCCTTTCCTTCGTCGACTACGACTGGAATGAGGTTATAAACCACGCGTTTAAAGCGGTCGAGAACATTACACCGGGAGAATCGAAAACGCCCGCCGTTATCGATTCCTGGGACGAGAGCGGACCTTACGACATCCCTACGATTACCGAACTTCTCGGTGCGGAGGAGCCTCTGATCTCCTCGGAAGGGGAAGAGATATGGCTAAACGAGGGTGTTCTACTCTCCACCCCGAAGCGACAACTCGAGCCGGAGGCCGCGTACGGACCGGCCGCCAAACGGGTTGCCTCGGCCGAACCGATGAAGAGAGCAGGCGTCTACACCCCACGCGGCTCCGGTAGCCCCGCGAGAGAGGTAGCCACTACAGCCGCATTGAGCGACTTCGGCGACATATGCCAACGGTTATCCCCGTATCCTTTCCCGGGCGGCGAAGATTGGTCGTCGGAGATTCCGAGTACCAGCCAACAACGGACCCGCTCAGCGATACTGGTCGAGGAAGGCCCCAGCGATGCGCCGACACCCGACGATCTCCTCGGTATCCCTCCGTCGAAAACCCCGGCACCTCTTCGCCGACCAGCGGTAGCTACTACACCCGCCGTTCCTCAGGACCCTATGCGACTAACCCGTTGGTACGCCGGGCAAACTGAATGGATCCACCGCCAGAAACGGTCATCCGAGTTGAGACCAGCGGGACACAAAGAGGGTTATCGAAGCGAGAACATACTACGCAAAAGCCTAGCATTCCGCGGGCTACCGACCACCGAGAATATTCCGAAGAGCGACCGACGACTCGAATACTACGCCGGCGTCCCGATTCCGATATTCCCCGGTCGAGAGATGCAGTTGGAGGTATGCGGCGACTGCGGTTCGGAGCAGTGCCCACGCAGCAGAAGGAATCGGGTTACCGATTCTTGCCTCCAGCTCCTCGGGATACTCTATTGCCCATACTGCGCGATATCGGGCCACGACGTTTCGGTCTGTCCGATCCTTTATAACCTCTGCACCACGTGCGGTTTCCGTGGACATTCCGCTAGCCCCCGCTGCTATATTAAATGTCCAACCAAAGACGTTACCGCTATGGGCAATATGGTCATGTTTGAGACATACGCAAACAGCCACTTAAAGACCAAGTTTCGGAGAAACGCTCGGAATATCGCGCAGGAGATGGCGTGCGGATATTTCTCCTTCCCGGAACGCCTCCACACGTCGGCCTCGCTACCCTTCCATTACGTGGATCTGCTACTGAGCGCCGGATTATTCGGTCCATTCGAAGTTATTAGACGATTATATTCGTATAAAGAGGAGTTCGGTGACGGAGAATGGTTCCTAGAGGCACGCAACTCCGAGTTGGAAAGACGAACCGACATGATACCGTTGCCTTCGAAAGGAAGAGCCGCCAGGAGACAAGCCGAAGCGTTACTCACAATGGATGTTGACGCTCCTCTACCAGCCATAGCGATCGATGAGAGTCGACGGGCGAAGAGACGAAAGGCGTACCAGAAAAAGAAATAATGGATTGGGATATTCCAGGAACATTTATCGAACATTTATTTTTATACAAACTCTAGGCCAAATTAATTAAAAACTATGCAATATTAAATTTGGGATTTTTTATATTGGGAATGACCTACGCAAACTCAATCGACCGACAGACTTCACGAAGGTCATTGGGGGGGACTGTTCGCGGTATTTCAACTTTCCATAACGCGAGTTGAATATTTTTGTATTTATTTAAAATTGATTATTCCGATATTACTACTGGGTGCGGGACCATGGGTTTTGGGCACATTCAATAAACTGGGGGCGATTTATGGGCGAACTTTGGGGCAACTTACAGGGTACGGGAATAATTTCATAGTTATAAGGGCCAGGGAGGGATGGAAAATGCAAGCAGTATTCAGGTTAGCCTGAGTACTATTAGGCCCTGGCCAACTTCCTGCTGCCTGTAGGGGTGGATTTGGTAATGCGCCAGGCCTAAAGGACAAGGACTGCCCTTAGCGGTCCCTGGCCAACGGCAGCTACTACGAGACTGAAAAGAACTCGGAACGCTGACTGCTTGTGTCAGGGATTTGCGACGGGCACCGACGGCCCCTTAGTAGCCAAGCCGTTCTGGTTCTCGATGATCGAACCCCGGGGTTCGTGAGGGGTGGAGCGGACACGCGAACAGGTGGCCAACTAACGACTGCCCCCTGACCTAAGCCGTACTGGTTCTCGATGACCGATCCCTTCGGGGTTCGTGAGGGGTGGGACGGACATGCGAAAGGGCTGGCCACAGGACTGGTTTGACAAGGACTGCCCTTAGCGGTCTCGGGTCAACGGCAGCTACTACGAGCCTGAAAAGAACTCGGAACGCTGACTGCTTGACTGGGATTTGCGACGGGAACCGACGACAGACCCCTTAGCCAAGCCGTTCTGGTTCTCGATGATCGTTCCCTTCGGGGTTCGTGAGGGGTGGAACGGACACGCGATGGGGTCGAAAGACAAAGGACTAGACTCGACTAGACTCTACTGGCCTACCGACTGTTCGGAGCAGTTTCTCGGCTGCCGAAGCGACTACGAGCCTGAAACGGACTCGGAAAGCCTAGGTGGTTGGGTTTCTGTGATGAACTGACGGACCCCTAGCCAAGCCGTTCTGGTTCTCGATGATCGAACCCTTCGGGGTTCGTGAGGGGTGGAACGGACACGCGAACGGGTCCACCGACACGACAGACTCCTAGCCAAGCCGTACTGGTTCTCGATGACCGAACCCTTCGGGGTTCGAGAGGGGTGGTACGGATACGCGACAGAGTCTACCGACTGGACCGACCCTTAGCCAAGCCGTGCTGGTTCTCGATGATCGTTCCCTTCGGGGTTCGTGTGGGGTGGAACGGACACACGACAGGGTCGACCGACACCGACACTACGGCACTAGGACTAGGACCGAGGGAAAATCTGGGGAACATTAGGTAGGCTAAAATTCTGAGCGAACAGCGGGTTATTAAATAATATACCGTAGGGATTTATATTATCGTGTATACTTATTGTGAATATTTGGTGTATATTGATTTGGGGAAGCCCAAAATTATTCTTAATCAAGGTTCAATATTGTTGAACAAGGTTCAACAGAGTTCAGTTACATTAAAGAGTATATCCAACTAATGCAGCTTTTCTCAACCGCAAACTTGCATCTTAGAAAATATTCCCTCCCCACAATCAATATCCGGTGACTGGCCGGGGCTCGGTGGTCTGTTAAGTCACGTCTCCAGCATCAGCGTTTTTCCCCCCTGGTGTAGGAATAACGGCAACAAATTGCTCAACTACATCGACGCCTTACGGCAAATTCTTCAGCTAAAGAAATGTATCAAACGCAGTTGAGGAAATTTATTAGCAAGGGATATGCGGAGCGAGTGCCGGAAGAAACACCTATAACTGACAGAACGTATTATTTAACTCACCATTACGTTCCCAAACCCGGTAAACCCCACGAAGTACGAGTGGTGTTTGACGGCTCCGCCCTCTATATGGGCCAATCACTTAATTCCGAATTGTTACCCGGACCCAACTTACTCCAATCCTTGTTGGGAATACTCTTAAGATTAAGACAATATTCAATCGCTTTCGCCTCAGATATAGAAGGCATGTTCTTACAAGTCAAGGCGCTGGATAGGGATCGAGATAGCCTACGATTTCTGTGGTGGCCTGAAGGAGACCTCAACCAGAAACCGGTGGAGTACTGGATGACCATCCAGGCCTTTGGGATAATCTCAAGCCCTTCAAACGCCTGTTCAGTGGTGCGCACCACTGCGGATGACAACCGAGAAGCCTTCTCTAAAGAGGTGATTGACAACATCAAACGGGATATATACATGGACGACAATCTAAAGTCCCTTCCATCAGTCGATGAAGCCATTGATATCCATAAAGGAACGGTAGAGTGCTTAAAAAGAGGTGGATTTCGATTAACTAAATTCACCAGCAACTCCCGTGAGTTTCTGGAGTCGATCCCGGTAGAAGATCGAGGAGCGAAAGACCTGGATCTAATCAAAGATGATCTTCCAGAAACCAAGACACTTGGTTTGAAATGGGACACAGAGAGAGATATCCTGTTTTTCCAGCTAAAACAGCGAGATAATCCAGTTCGGACTAAACGGATTTGTTTAAGTATCCTGAGCACTTATTTCGATCCATTGGGATTTATTAGCCCAGTTATATTGATTGCTCGGAGTTTAGTACAACAAATGTGGCTTGAAAACCACTCATGGGACGATCCACTTAAGGGAGAATTATTAAAGGAGTGGATGAAATGGGAAGATTCTCTACCAGCCATCGAGAACTTTATAATTTCCCGTTCATATTTTGGTCATGTTCTCCCTACGTATTCCTATCAATTCCATGTGTTTGGAGACGCCAGCGATATGGGAATAGGTATAGTAGCCTACCTAAGAGTGGAAACTCCGGATGGAATCAAAGTCGCCTTGGTTACCTCTAAGGCATTGATAAACAACAAGTTGAAAGTTCCTCGAGCGGAGTTAAAAGCGGCTCTATACGCTACAGCCATCGGCCGGAATGTAACAGAACAGATCGACTACCCACTGGAGAAAACTGTCTATTGGACTGATGCTTTACTCGTGTTGGAGTATATAACCAATGAAGTCTGTCAGTTCAGCGTCTTCGTTACTAACAGAGTAGCTATTATACTCAGTCGCACGCCGATGGATCAATGGAGACATTGCCCCGGAACGATCAATCCAGCAGACATCACCTCCAGGGGAGCAACTCCACAAGAACTGGTAGATACTCCAGACTGGTTAGGTGGACCCGACTTCCTCTACAAAGAAGAAAAAGAATGGCCTCCTCATCTTACTACAGCAGAGATTAGACAGGCCAAGGGAGTGGAGAAAGTCAAACCTAAAACTCGAGCGAGTAAATCGAAGTTATTTAAACCTATGGTAGATCTGTCTGTACTACATACTTCCGGAGACGACGCTTTGGATCAGAAACCCACAGCCACAAATAAGTCTGTAGTGGAAATCCGTGAGAAGGATTGGAAATCTGGAATACCAGACGTCTCGCAAGGACTCTCACCTCTCCTGCAGAGAGCGATACATCACTACAGTTCCTGGAATCGGCTCTGTAAAGCTGTTACATATTTAAAAAGATGTTTTCACCATCACTACTCCGGGATGAAGACCAATAGTGATACCGCTCCGCTGACATCGGTGCAGGTCCATGTTGTTAAAGATCTTCCCAAATATAAGATATCCAACAAGTTTCTGAAGGAGAAGATCAGTTATCAGGAGCATGAAGAAACCAACAAGCAGATGCTGAGACTCCTGCAATGCTATGAGGATTCCGATAAGTATTTCCTGTTGTTGAGAAATCCACAAATGCGCTTAAGGGATCGTTTCTCTAGCACAATGATAGATGGGTTGATAGGTGTTGGAGGAAGATTAACAAATGCTCCATTATCCTTTGACACTAAGTTTCCCATACTCATTAGAAATCTTGAAATACAAGTCAAGATGATTGTAGATGTTCACAGCAAACTTTATCATGCTGGTAGAGAACGAGTTCTTAGCGAAATTCGAACTCGCTATTATTTTTATAAACCCCGTAGAGCTCTGAACCAAGTTCTTAGGAACTGCATACCCTGTAGGGAAGCATTCAGTAGGCCTTTAACACAGCGAGAGGCAGAATTACCTAGGGAACGAGTAAGCTTCTATGAACCACCCTTTACTAATACCGGTGTGGATTTATTTGGCCTTATTGAAGTATATCGTGCTAGGACTATAGTCAAGAGATGGTGCGTCATCTTTGTTTGTATGACTTGCAGAGCTATCCATCTCGATATGGTGAACGATTTATCTACCAACAGCTTCCTATTAAGCTTACGACGACAGATCGCTCGCTTTGGAACTAGTAACACGATGAGATCTGATAAGGGAACAAACTTCATTGGTGCCAACAATGAAATCAAAGCTTACGTCAAAGATTGGAACCAAAGACAGGTGGACGATCAGCTACGAGTAACAGTGTCTAGCTGGACCTTCAACGCCGCCGACGCCCCTTGGTGGGGAGGAAGTTGGGAGAGATTAATAAGAAGTGTGAAGACCGCATTTCACTTTATAGTGCCGTGCCGCGCGTATCTCACCGACGAACTTTTGCGGACGTTAATGGAGGAAATCGCTGCCTATCTCAACGAGAGACCGCTTATGCCAGTCTCATCGAGTCCCGATTCCCTGGAAGCGCTAACACCCGCGCACTTCCTACTGAAGAAACCTGTAGCCATGCTCCCACAATCGGAAATCACAGACGGAGACGAATACTGCCGGCAAACTTGGCAACTCATGCAGTTGTTATCCCGTCGTTTCGCTGACCATTTCGAAAAACATTATCTGCCCACGCTACAACTTCGAACTAAGTGGTTTGCGCAGCAAGAAAACGTCAGCGCTGGAGACATGGTCCTTATTGTGGATGCAGATCTTCCACGTAAGCGGTGGCAGACAGGTCGTATCATCGAGACTCACATCTCGGATGACGGTTTGGTGCGATCGGTAGAACTCGTCGTCATGCGACGTAACTTCAAGAAACCGGGAATTGTCTTCGAGACACAGCAGCTCAATCGCCCAGTTGGTCGCTTATGTTTACTGGAAAGAGACAGAGAACTCTCCGGAAACTATGGAAGACAAGATACTCTTCCCACGACCACCTCCCTAACATCTAGGGACTCCCCAGCTTAGTAGCGTATGGAGTGGGTGTGTGACCAGATTATTTTATATTCTTATCATTTTATATTTATGTATATATTATTATGTAATTTTATTATAATCGTTTTCTTTAATTTTATTTAGCAGAATGTTATTTTAGCGATTATTTAGTAGATTAGTGCAATATATATTCGCGTTTATTACTTAATTACTTATATATTATATATTTAGTGCGACGGCGAGAAATAATTCTTTTTCTCCTTCCTTACTGTCCGTATTACATTACAAATACGTAACTACAGTAAGATGAAATATCCGTACTTATTAAAGTACAATAAAGCTCCTACTATATTCAAGTATTATTGGTAAGTAGAGTATTAGGAATGCAAAATTCAGATCCTCGTGTCTCGGCTAAACCAAGCTCTGGGTAGACCTTGGAAACGACTTGCCTCTTCTCACTGACATTGCTTCATGCGATATTGCTCTCATACCGTATATTAAATAATACATATAGTAGCGTGATGTCCCTTTAACAGTAGCGTATAACGCAAAATAAATCTGTTAAACCCTTTGACTATCTGCAATTATAGTCGATTAAGATATCGCGGCACCCACCGATATACTTGAAAGACAAAATTCTAGAATCAGTGGTTAACGTCCCCAGACAAGTTCTGGAATAAACTGGTGCCCATCCTAAATATTAATTATTAATATTTACAAAATCTGTCGAAATTTAGATCCTTTAAAATTCTAGTCGATTAAGATATCGTAGCACTTACCGATATTCTTAAAAAGACAAAATTCCTAGAATCAAGGATCCCAGTCCCCAGACACGTTCTGGAATAAAATTGTGTCTATTTAACATTAAATAATAAAATTTACAGGAATAAATTTAAATTCATATATTTCAATGAATTTAATAAATTGTCATTTTTATACAATTTATAACATTCCCAAAATTCCATTAATTAATAGATCATGGGAGCGGAGATTCACTCTATTAAGCGTATTTGTGTGCGAGAATCTCCAATATAGTCAATAGCCGATAAAATTCATAAAATCATGTATAGAGAGGATATTGACCATTAAAGAATTACTATTAAATAGCATCCCAGATCTGTATGCATGAGAATTACCCTAATTCTACCGCTAGCTTTCCATAATGTCACCATGGCAACAACCACGCTAGAATTAGAAGTGAGTTAAAAGAACAATAGAAAGCTTGCCCCATTGAATAGCATAGGGAATAAATAGCGCACTGCTAGTATCCAAGGATACATAATACATAAAGTGACATTCTGGAAGGTACTGACTAACGGACAAATGACCCGAATGTGTACAGTTTGTGGCAGTTGTGTTGAATTTGTGCGTTCATAGGTGAATGTTACTGCTAAAGTGTGTTTACAGTAGCTAGTCGCAATTGTGAAAGTAGCCCTAACTCTCCAGAAAGAACCTGAAGTACATCTAAGCCTTTGGGACGGACAGTGGAGTGACTTGTGCCGGTTATCATTGTCGTTGTGTAGCTACATCGTTGGCGAAAGCACAGCGACGATGGTACATCGGCGCTGAGGATCTTGCACTGTCCGGGGGCAAAAGAGGGGTAGGCAGCGACGCCCGCTAGCCTAATATATAAACTCATTATAATATTGATAAACTCATAGCAGATATGACTGAGTTGATAGAAGATGATCTTGGTATCAGGGAGCGATATACTCTACCTTTACAAGCGTTTGTCGATAGCTTGATACGCGGCGACGCTGGTCCAACTACTACGGAGGATGATGGTCGTTATATCGAACCGCCAATGTCCCAGGAGCAACTTACGCGTGAATTGGACTATCGAAAGTTCACCGCTCGCTATACGCATCGTAATGGTACGTATATGGACTTCTTAACTACTGGCCATCCTATCGATTTACACGATACGGACGACGTAGACACCGAAAGGGAAATGGTTTTATTTAAATATCATACCCAGCGGAGTCGGAACGATAAACCGAGAATAGAACACGAGAACTCTATTCGAAACAGACTCGAAAGGGAAGACGTTGAAGAGCCGGATAAACGCAGCGACTTCAACGATTATCTGGAATTCCTGAGAGAGACATATCTCAATATTGCCAGCCAACAAAATCTCGAAACTCGATATCCTCAAGGTATACATCACGATCCTATGATAGAACTCAAACGACTCTATTTCACTATGATGTATCTTACCGCCGATCGACCGCTACCTGTCGTCCCAGATAGCTTCGAACAGATGGAGGAATATTGTAAAACTGGAGAACGATCACCCGCGTTTCCCCTGCAGGACGTGCGTCTTTGGTATTACTGCGACGAATGCCCTAGACCCAATCAGCAAACGGAAAGACATAAACATCCGCGGAGACGTTGCGCTAAACACAGTTTTACACGATATACTTATGGGAGTTTCGAGCGAAACCTATTCGACGTATCAACTACGGTCGCTCGGCTCAAACGATCCTTGAATAAACCAATGATCAGAGTTCCGGAATACTCGGTCAGACCTCCTCATCCCTCAGTTAGACCTCAGACTCTTGATCCTAATAGTATCACGGATCCTCCCGAACTGTACTCACTGTTCAAAGATCTAGTGTTACCCGAACAGTTGATCGGTGGCACTCCGGTAGTAGGCTCACTAGATATTCGCCAACCCTACTTAGCTGGATTGGGACGCGGTCATCTAATATCGCCGTTTAACCCATACAACTGTCCCGGCTTCACCTCGATCCAACCCGTTACGGAAGTCGAAGAGAGCGTCATACGAAACGCGTTAGACGCTATTCGGCAGAAAATCGGAAAGGGAACTTACGATTGTTTGGAGAAACGTAAATTGCAACAACAAGTCCAAGCGGTGAAGGAATTAGCTTTACCCCAGTTCGATAGAGAAATACAAAATCTCGAGGAGGACATCGAACGTGGACGAACCTACTCTTTACAAGAGTTCCTAGATGAGCGTCTACAACAACAAGCGGAGGAAAATCTGCTCGAGGAGAGACATATAGAACTAGATGAGAGAGAAGAAGCAGCTTTAGCTCAACCCGAAGCTCAAATCCTTATGACGGATCTCTACTCTAAAACCATCCTTCATCCCTCGATGGTTCCCAATTTCGGAGACAAACTCTTTGCGACGGTACAACCCCAACCGGTTGATATCAACCTAAGATCTCGAGATCTTATCGCTGACGCTCCCATGTTGCAACGTCCGCCCATCGAAGCCGCTCGTGTCGATGGTATACTCGTTGAACCTCCGGACAATAGAGCGGATCTTGTCCGTCGCATGGTACACGATGTAAACATACGCGCTAGACCTTTACCGGACTCGTTTTATGGGATCAAAGATCACCCTTATTACGTCAATCTAACACAATATTACATGGTAAAACCAGAAGATCCTACACATAGTCTGAGGTTTCTACCACTCATAAATCCTCTCGATCTTGTCGAGCTCGAACAACTGCAGAAACATCTGGATCAGTTAGTTAAAATAAACTCATTTCGAAAACCATATAATGTTTCCAGAATAGAGAAAGAAACAATACCTCCGTATAATCTTGATGGATTCATCAAAACTCGATTAGTACACTGGAATCTTGACGTGTTATTCGAGGAGGAAAGAATACAACGATATGGAGATGTGGAAACATATACCACACAATATTGAAAGTATAGAGATCTACCTAATGCAAGCGAATGCGCTACCTTGTGGCATCCAGTGGGAATGACCCTCGAAAACGCCACTAAAGAGTGGAACGAAACTCTTAACGTTATCGAGATGTATGGAGTTGTCACTTACGATAACGAAGGTAGCGTTCCGGTTGGAGAACTGGGAACTACGCGGATGATACATATACGAGGACTCGCTGGTTCTACCCACGTATTTACTCGAGCGTGTTCCGATGTGATTGATTATTCTTTTGAAACTCTTACTGAGACACAAAGGAAACTCCGACATGGACAATTCGAACTCGCGCAGCGTTACGTCACCGACAACGAGCGCAAACCGGCCATGGGTATCGATGGATCGATGTTACCCCAGCCCGTGCTCGAGATGTTGTTTAACGAAAGAATCCTTAAAATCGGCTCAGCTGTTTATGGAGACCTACAAAACGACTTTCGGAATATGGAGAACATTCCATACCCTTTCGTTGATACTCAGCTGATTGCTCCCTGGGCAGAAGGCCGAGGTTTCTTCCGCACTATGTATGCCAATACACCCAGCGGCATTACTAAAGTACAACGAACCTCCATCGGACATCTTGCCTTTCAAGAATACGGATGGAATTTCAAGGTTGGAAATCCTATCAATTACCAACAAGCATATGGAGATTATTATTCTCGTTTATACTTTGATGGACCATTGACCGCACCTGGCGCCGTGTATAGCTTTATGAGTGTTCCACTTCGTCCCTCCTTAGCTATATACACGATCTTTGAAAACGCAGCACTTGCCGGTTGGCTAGCCGATGTGTGCAGTCGTACCATACGCGCCCATCCCTTAATACTTGGAACCAAACTCGCCAAGTTAGATGAACACAATAAATTCATCCGCTTCGAATGTTTCAGGCGCTTTCTGACTCCGTTCCGTAACGTTGATAGTCAGTTCAAGGACCGCGCTCTGACCAAACTCAGCCTAAGAGACTCAGCTGCGGAGAAGCTAAACAACGCGGGATTTGCTCTCTTTCAGGACGTTTGTATACAGAACTTACATTCATCTGTTATACAAAGACCCCGAATACCCACAGGTTATTCTGTCGTGGAAGTTCAGACAGTGGGTCCGCTTGCGGAGACAGCCGCACCTACCTCAGCTATGCAATTGGAAGACGAACCAATATGCTTAGAATCTGAAGCGATCCAGCCTACAGCGCCCCGGAGCAGCGATAACGATTACGTCTTGGAGTGGTATCAAGGTCCACAATGTCTCACCGCATACGATTATCGACACACCAACTATGTTTCTCGAAAACGTTGTCGATTATGCGCATCGAGAGACCATTTCACCCCTATGGACTCAGACGTACCCTGCTCCTATTTCCACGAACAACTGATGATGGAGATCTATTGTGCGTATTGCAGACTTAATAACTCGCATATTTTTGCAGTCTGCCCCCAATTTATGACCCAATGCCACCACTGTCAACTTAAAGGACATGCCAGTCATAATTGCCCCTTTAACCGCGATTTAGAAAGCGTAGATGAGATGATTACCCTGCGCTACATCCGAGCTTGGGAAGCGAACGCGGATTTACATTGTGAGTCCCGCCATCGCTACTACCCTGGACGCTCTTACGAGGGAGTTTACGCATTCCATCCTTATTTATTCGCGTCTGTGGAACAAAAAACACGCACACCGAGTTACGAACTAATGAAGCGTGTTGGTGAGTGTATTTCCACCAAATTTGTTCGAAAATATCTTAGGAACGTCAATCCTAACGATATTACTTCATACCATTTGATCAATTTCATCCGTCAAGACCCTGAGTATGGCGATTTATTTATCAACTCGCACCCTGAGTTACAGGAAGTATCTCGACGGCCCTACGAATATCGAGCCCGAGAACGCGAGCTGGAAAGAACCATTAAACCGAGGAAGTTTCTCACCACTCACGGTCCACCTACCGCCATTGTCCAGACGACCCGTCAAGGACCCGTAGGAGCTGCTGTCCTAAGACGCGCCATAAAGGCCGTTAGACCTCGCTCCACTGAAGTTGATATCGATCAACCAGGTACCTCGACCGGCGGATACACCGATCATAATCCTAAACTGTGACGGGATCCAGGAGGGATCCCGATTTATCCGGTGTTTAGTTTACGCGTCCCCGCCGTGTATAAAGAGTAAACGGAAATAGTGAATGAGTTCTGATATTCGGTGTATAATAATTGATGGGTATAAGATATAGATATGATGACTGTAGTATAATATATGGAAGGCGGGATACGGTAACTAAAGTCCCGTGCTCCCCTATCTAAACTAACTAACCTACACTGCACTGAGATAACTGAATTACTGACATTGTGTTACTGGTTATATTGCACGGTGGCCTTATTGCTCTACTCAATCGATGCCTTGCCCCCCTCTGATTGGTTGTTACCCTTGTTGGCGCCCCGTGGAGTGTTCCCGTTCACTCCACCTGTTCTCTCTGGGTTAGGGGTTTGGCCCCTGACCCTCTATTGTGTGCTTCCTTCCCACTCTTATTGGGATGGCACAAGTTGGTTAATTGCCCAATCTCGTGGCTCCCAATATTGCTTATCGGCTTACAACTTTATGGGGTGTTAGCGGGATTGGATAAGCTAACACTCCCCCCCATGCTATCTTCCCGGTAAGAAGATAGCATCAACCTAAAAGTGCGCTACAATCCCGCTGGATCCCGATCTAGTATCGGGTGTGGGGTGGAATTCTTTTCTCTCGGGGTCGGCTTTCCAGGCCGCCCCCTATGGGTATGATAACGCTACCCTGTGTGCCTGGCGTCTCATGTCGGGCCGATCGCGCTCACCTTTCACGCAACTTTTGTTTCCCCAACACTTCCGCCCTATCTCACCTCCACTCTCACCCTAACTCTCTCACACTCGGACCTCCTCGTCCCTCGCTCAGCCTCTTATTCTCCCCCCCACACTAGAATTGCGTCCGCACTCTCTCCGCACTCCGCACTATTGTTCCGTCCCTCAACCTCACTTCGACTGCCTCTTCCCTTCTGACGAATCTCCCCCCCCTCTCGTGCCGTCGCACTCAAGAAGTGTGAAATTGTCTGGTGTCTCGTCCATAGTGCCATAGTCAATTATCCCCCAGTCCCAGTAGCTAATTGAGAAAGGTTGTATGACTATAGTACTTACTCCGAACGTATGTATATTTCTAGATTACTAATTACTACGTACGTACATACAAATTGCACTTATATGATTATTTTGCATTAATTGAATTTGTACTTAATAGTTCGTACATCCCGCGCGGCGCCTGCCAGGCGTACCACATCCAAGTCCCAGTCTCTCTCCCTCGACTCTGGGAACCTATCTGTTCCTCCGGGGGTAGTTCCCCCTGGTGTCCTCTTCCCTGGGCCGTTTCTTGGTTATCACCGTTCCTCTGGCATCATCCGCTTTCTGCTTTCGGACCTTCGCCGCCACTTCCTTGCTGATCCCGGTCGTTGGCTCCTTGGGCGCTGGTGTTATTAGTGCCCGATATCGCTTCGCCGGTGGCCCCTCAGAATGGCCCGGTTGTCTCCCTCTAGTGGCGTCCCATAGGATCATTTTCATTGCCTTTGGTACGTGCTCCGCCAAGAAATCCCTAAACTCCCTTCGGTTCTCTGGCGTCCACCTGTCCAGATACCTTTGCGTGTTCATCACTCCAGCGTACGACGCCGCCGTTGCTACCTCTTGGTAGGTAAACGGTAGCCTCCGCTTTATGATTTCCATGTGAGTCTCCTGATTGATAAGGAAGAAACCCCACTTGAACTCCTGGGCCTTCATGCGCTGGCGCGTCATGGCCCCGACGTCGGCCCACTCCTCGAATCTCGTGAACTTCTCCTCGTCGTTCATCCAGTCGCACTCGCGTCCGTAGTGTCCCCGAAAGTGGCACTTTGGACATCGGTTATGCAACCGTGGACACGCCCCCATCCTGTGGCTTGGTTCTCTATAGTAGAGACAAAAGGTTCCCTTTTGGAACCGGTATAGACAGCTGCTTTTCCGATGGGTCTGTCTCCCACAGTAGTCGCAGCCGAGTACCAATGTCTCCCGTCCCACCTCGTCTTTCGTCCCAAGCGATCTCCGCAGTCTGTGGAGTCGCTGGTAGGCGAACTTCTCTACGTTGGTCTCCCTGTTTACGTCGATCTCTCCGCCCCTCTCGGGCATCGTCTCCCCGAATACTATCCGTGGTGCCGTCCCCGGTTGCTCGCCCAACCTGATGGTGCTCCCCGCGAAATCCATCGCCGGCTCCTCGTGCACCCAGGTCCGCTTGCCGGATCTGTTCCAGAAGGCCCTCGCCCCACTGGCCGTCACCACCCTTCCGCCAACCCAGTCCGTGTCCGAGTGGCCTATCCTCTCGATGGGCGGCATCTCTCCGAACTCGTCGTCGTCGTCCTCCTCTTCTGGTAGTGTCTCCAATCCCGGTATCCCGATGGATCCACTATGTCCCTTCCCGCCTTGGCTCTCGCCCGTAGCTCTCCATCCCTCTAGCTCCCTTAACTTCCTTGGCGGTTGGTCGCCCTCGGCTCCCGCTGGTATGGGCATCGTTTGCAACCCTGACGTCGACTGTTTTGGCGATCCCACCGTCCATCCCAATTCTCGCCCTAGAGACTCCCCCGAACTCCCTGACGAAGTCCAATGAAGTTCGTCTAGGCCCGCCTGTTCCTCGAAGCCGTAACTCTGTGCCCTGGCCTCCTCTTCCCTCTCTTCTGCTTCTATCCTCTCCCGTCTAGCGACTTCTTCCAGTCGCTTTGCTTCTCGTCTATCCATCTCTAGCTGCTCCCATCTCTGATACGGTGTATCTGTCTCCCCGTCTACCAGATGTCGGCTGTTGTAGTACACCGACTCGCCCTTCAGCCCCGGGTGGTCTACCAGACCGTCAAAGGCCACTTTAAAGGCTCTCCTGTAGCTTAGGGATGATCCCGATAACAGAAATGCCCCTGGTTCCCTCTCGATAATCACGGTCATGAATAAGTTAAGCAAACTTATCATTATCCAGTCCTCCTGCAGGATATATCGCTTCTGATATACCTTTATCGCTCCCCTGCGGAACTGATATACCTCCTGCTTTCCCGGTCTCGCTCCCCACTTTAGCGAGTTCGCTAGTTCTGCTCCGTATTCTTCCCTAAACTTCCCCCACTCCATCGGTTTGTGGCATACGAGCCCCAATAATTGGCCCATCGCCACGGCCCCGCATTGGCCTGTGTTTTCGACTACCCCCAATCCATCCGGTGCCGTCATGGCCATAAAGACCTTCTGCATATCCAGGAGGTTGGTGGCGTCCGGACCGATGATCCTCTCCGCGTCCTCGCGAATCGCCGATCCCACTTTCGTCGTCGACTTCTCTCTTACTAAGACCTGTACTGCTTTCGGTAATCGGTCTAATTTCGGCCCGTCCTTCTTCCCATACGTCCCTAGGTCGAATAAGAAGATGTCCCCATTTGGCGCGGCCAAATGTAGGAGTATGGTCCTGGCCGACCCTGCCGTTCCTCGTCTCGAACCCGCCTCGTCTTCCACGGTTCCCTCGTCATCTAGGATCATATATCCTCCTCTGTTGACGGACTCTATGAATCTCTTCCAGTCCTTCCTCGGTGATTCCCTCGGGTATTTCGGAATCCCGAACTTCGCCTCGTCCCCTTTCACCACGTAGTGGAAGTGTTGGAAGATCGCGTTGTCTAGCGACGGGGTCCTGTAGGTCCCGACCAGCCGCTGTTCGTGCGCTTCCCGGAAGTGATCCTGCAGCGCTCGTGCCGCGTGACCCCTTTCCAACCTCTCGTAGTATCCTCTCGTCTTCTCTTCCGGATGTCTCTCGGTGAAATCCACGAGTATCTCCTTTCCTCCTGACTCCGCCTTTCTCTTTCTGATCAACTTACTCGCCATTCCGAATGTTCACTCGCTCACCTGCAAGGTGGTGCCTTACCAAGGCGCAATACAGATGAGTGATGTATCTAGGATGTTCTGTACAGTTCGATAATGGCCTACTTCCTACTTAACTGCGCCTTTTAACCTAAATTATTCCTAATTAATTTTGAAGCTAGTAAATACACCCTAATTTCGATATCTGTCCGTTACTTTTATTATGTTCCAGAATAACTTCCCTTGTGTTGCCACTATTCTACAATTTTTAGCCCTATTTTATTTATTTTTCTATTTCGATTCTACTGTCCTACTACTTACTACTGTCTATGGATTATTCTATTCTCTAATCCACATTCTGGCCTACTCTGTGGGTCTATGCAGTACAGCAGTATACATCGTGTGGCCACACGATTTACCCAGCTGTACTCATATGCCCCCCTTCTCGCTACTAACGCTACTTACTGCTAACTAATATCTATATCTTATATACCCTTCTACCTCTTACTCTCTCTCTCTCTAACTAATGGTACTACGTACCCTTTAACTCTCCAACTAACTATCGGTACTACGTACCCTCTAACTCTCTAACTATCGGTACTACGTACCCTCTAACTCTCTAATTATCGGTACTACGTACCCTCTAACTTTCTAACTAACTATTGGTACTACGTACCCTCTAACTCTCTAACTAACTATTGGTACTACATACCCTCTAACTCTCTAACTAACTATTGGTACTACGTACCCTCTAACTCTCTAACTATCGGTACTACGTACCCTCTAACTCTCTAACTATCGGTACTACGTACCCTCTAACTCTCTAACTATCGGTACTACGTACCCTCTAACTCTCTAACTATCGGTACTACGTACCCTCTAACTTTCTAACTAACTATTGGTACTACGTACCCTCTAACTTTTCTAACTAACTATCGGTACTACGTACCTACTAACTCTCTAACTAGGTACTACGTACCTACTAATTCTCTAACTAGGTACTACGTACCTACTAACTCTCTAACTAACTCTAGGTACTACGTACCTATTAACTAACTAACTAACTCTAGGTACTACGTACCTACTAACTCTCTAACTAGGTACTACGTACCTACTAATTCTCTAACTTGGTACTACGTACCTACTAACTCTCTAACTAGGTACTACGTACCTACTAACTCTCTAACTAGGTACTACGTACCTACTAATTCTCTAACTAGGTACTACGTACCTACTAACTCTCTAACTAACTCTAGGTACTACGTACCTATTAACTAACTAACTAACTCTAGGTACTACGTACCTACTGACTAACTAGGTACAACGTACCTTCTGCCTACTAACTGCGTACCTACCATGTACTATTTTTTATTTTATTTTTATTATTTTGTTTGTGGGAAGGGCGTCTCGCCCTCAATCCCACCCCCCTCAGTCCAAAACTTGGATGACTAAACTACGCACTAACTCCACTTCTAAGGTGCCCCTTCTAGAAGACAGCATTTCCCTACAGCTCTCCTGTAAGTTTTTCTGTCCTTCGCACCTATCTTTCCACCTATTCGCACTTCTACCGATCGGACTCTTCCGTCCTCGTCGGAGTAGGTGCCTACAACTCTCGCCAACCGCCATTGGTTGTTGATGATAGTATCGTCCGTGACGATTACGAGATCTCCCTCTCTTAACTCCCTGTTCGGCTTCCTCCACTTGCTTCGCTTATGGAGCGTGGGTAGGTATTCCTCGACCCACCTCCTCCAATACTCTGCGCTTATTGCTTTAGCGACTTTCCAACTTTGGCGGGAGTGTATGTCATCTGGGTCTACACCCCGCATATCGATGGTCGCTGGCCTTTCCATCAGGAAATGGCTAGGCGTCAGCACGTCTAACGACTCAGGGTCATCATTCTCCGGATATAGCGGTCTGCTATTAATGATCCCCTCGCACTTCGCAAGTACTGTCCGTAAAACGTCCTCAGTGACCATGTGGGTGTTCATTAGCTTCGTCATTAGACGCTTTGAACTGCCCACCAGTCTCTCGACGCATCCTAGTGTATGTGGTGCACACGGCGTCCTTCTCTCCCACTTTACTTGTCGTCGTCTCATGGCTGCCCTGACTTCTTCTCCCTCCAAGATGTCCAAGCCCTCTGCCATCTCACTCTCTGCGCCCACAAAGTTGGTGCCGTTGTCGCTGTATATCACTGCGATCGTCCCACCTTTGCGGTCCCTAAACCTTTCTAAGGCGTTAATGAACGCTGATGCGGTTGCATCTTGGGCGAGTTCTATCCCTACCGCCCGCGTATTGTTGCATACGAAGATAATGCCGTAGCGTTTCTCCGTGTGTCGCATCACTTTGATCTTTATCGGCCCGAACATGTCCACACCGCAATGCGTAAATGGCGGGTCGTGCTGTCTTACCCTACTCGCCGGTAGTGGCGCCATCTCCTGTACGGCTCGTTCCTTCTTCGCTCGTCGGCAGGTCTGGCACTGCCCCACTACCGCTTTAACCTTCTTCCTTAATTGTTTGACCCAATAGGTCCTCCTTATCTCTGTGAGGGTTCGGTTGGTGCCCCCATGCAGTATCGATTTGTGGGAGTCCCATATAATCTGGTGGACTATTGGCGATCCTGTAGGAATGATGATGGGTTTCGGTGGTACCACTATGCTGTTGTTGTATCCCACCCTAGAATTCATTACTAGAATCCCGTCGTCATTGAGTTGTGGCGACAGCGTTATCAGCTCGCTGTCCCGTCGGAGGTGCTGTTGGTTACCGACGCGTTCCACCTCGTCGCCGTAGTTCTTCCGTTGTTCATAGCGGATCACTGCCTTGGCCGCTCCTTCCAGATCTATGGTTGTCCTGATCTTCTTGTCCTTGCCGACTCCCGCAAGGATATTCCCGAAGGCTCTCCAATACGCCACTAGTTTCTTGGTCTTATACCAACTAGAACTGTAGCTGAGGAGTTTATCCGTTGGGTTATCACACAGTTCCCTTCCTGGTTGCACGTCCCTAATCTCCCTCACCATCTGGGAGTATATCTCTTCTCCCTCTGAATCTCCCTCTTCTCCTTCTGATACTACTTCCGAGCCCGGGTCCACCTTCCTCATCGGCGGCCAGGCCTCCCTATCACTTAGAAATTGTGGCCCATGTTGCCACAATACTTCCTTCTTCAGGAAAGTGTGGCGTTCCACGCCCCTCGACAGCAAGTCCGCTGGGTTCTCGTCTGTTGGGCAGTAGTGCCACCTTTCCAGTTCTGTGCCCGCCCTTATTTCGTCCACTCTATTCACGACGAATATCGGGTATCTCGTCTTTTCGTTGTGTAGCCAACCAAGCACTACCATGGAGTCCGTCCAGTAGTGTGTCTCCACTATGTTGGGAATAGTATCCACTAGGTAGGCTGTGGCTCTTACTCCTAGTCTCGCAGCTGTCAATTCTAACTTGGGAACTCCATATCTCTGTGTCACACGACCTGTTTTCATCTAAGGGTCTCGTTGTTCTTGCTCCTATCGGGGTATATTGTTGATATTGTGATGGGGGAATGTCACCCTGTCCCCCCCCCCCCCCCCACCGGTATGTTTGGTACTGGGGTTGATGTTAATATGTTGGGGCCCATACACCTATCCGCAATAATTCCCCCCTCCCCTGGGTATATGTTATGTCCCTGCATGCTGTAGTCATACTGCTGTGCTGGTACCGGTATAGGCCTATCAGCTTCTGACCTACTCGCCGGTATGTATTCCGCGACTTCCGGGTTTAATCCCGTTGTCCACGCCATCCTATCGCCTACATTGCCTCTCTCAGTATGGCCTATGGTATGTGCAGTAAGGCCTACAGTATGTCCTACAGTCTGCATGTGTCGCTCGGGATTGAAGTTTATTCTTCTCGAATAATCCTCCCCGCGGCTACCGTATTCTGGATCGATAGGTGTATTCCGTCGGAAAGTTTCTCTTCGACCCCCCTCTCTACTGTTCTCATCTTCGTGCCGG
Source organism: Nemertoderma westbladi (assembly GCA_032718475.1). Lineage (NCBI taxonomy): Eukaryota > Metazoa > Xenacoelomorpha > Nemertodermatida > Nemertodermatidae > Nemertoderma > Nemertoderma westbladi. The sequence goes on along the minus strand of JAUCBJ010002800.1, from coordinate 116,449 downwards.
TACATCGCGTACCCCTCTCTCGGCGCGTAGTGCGCCTCGCCGGGTCGCATCCCTCCGGGGCGACGGCAATCTCCCGGAGTCCGACCCCACTGACTCTCCGTTCTCATCTCGACTATCGACGGCTCGCTATCCGTCCTCGCTCTTCTATCGTTCGCGGCGATACTTCTACTACTGTCTTCCTTTCTTCTCCTATCAGTGGAATATTCCCGCTCGTGAGATCTCTCGTCGACCTCCCGGTTAAACCCCACTGTTCTTCTTCCTTCCTCTGATCGGGCTCGACGCTTCGTCCGCCCTCTCGCGACATCAACCCGTCTCTCTCTGCTCGGTCGCACGCCGCTGGGGATATCCGCAATCCCCCTATTACTTTCCGTCGCCGGTTGTTGCGGTTTACCTATTTCGGCCCTCGCATTATCCGCTGACGGCTGTGGGACACTCTCTGCCCCCCCCCCCTTTCGCCGCTAATTCGCTGTTGTGGGGTTCTCGTAGCCCCCCCCCCCCATTCGCCACATCTAACTTCGCTACTCCTCACCCCGCTACTATATCCCTCTCCAGTCGACGCATCAAGTCTACCGCGGTCGGGTCTATTCACCCCCGCCTCACCCTCTGCTATTGCGTGGCCTACCAGGCCCTCTACTCCCTGCCTACCAACTATGTGGCCTACCAGGCCCTCGCTGGGTCTACCTAACCCAGCCACTCCCTGCCTACCAACTGCGTGGCCTACCAGGCCCTCGCTGGGTCTACCTAACCCAGCCACTCCCTGCCTATCAACTACGTGGCCTACCAGGCCCTCGTCTGTCTGACCACACACGCCCGACGTATTTACATTAATAGCACCCGTATTGGAAACGGAATTAATTTGTCCGTTCGAGACAAAATCACTTGGATTATATTGCGCGACTACACTATCTGAATTATTTTGTAAACTCGGGCTTGGATCATTATTTAAATTATTTGGATTATTCTGCGTAATCGCGTTATTTAAATTATTTTGTAAGTTCGAATTTGGGTTATTACTTTGATTAATTGGATTATTTTGCGTAGCTACACTAATATTATAATTATTTCCTACATTAATACTAGGGACGTTCTGATTTAAATTTAAATTACTACCACCAGGTAAAGTATTTCCTGCAATAAAGGTTTGATTAGAGTTGTCCCATACGGTACTATTAATATTAACCACGTCTACTGTACCATTATCATTATTACCCCCCCCCCCCCCCCCGCCCGTAGGTCGCACCAGTTTTGAGTCTGTCGTGCGGTCCCTGTCAGTGGGGTATCAATAAATGTATCTACGGCCCCCGGCTCCCCAAAAACACTCGAGCCGGCCCCGCTTTCAGACGGCGACGCTTGCACCAGTTGCAACTCGTGCGCCCGTCTAATCTTATCTTCCGCAAGCACATTCTGGCGTCTTTTTAATTCCTTTTGCTCTCGTTCGGCCTCTCCCATTCTCCTCTCACACTCCTGGGTGTCCCGGGCGGCCGACTCCGCTACACTCCTAATGCTCTCCCTTCGTCTCACCTCGCGCTCCTTGCGTTCCTTTTCCCTTCTTGCCTCATATTCCTTGCGTTCCGCCTCACGCTCTTTGCGTTCCCTATCCTCCCTCGCCTCACGTTCCTTGTGTTCCGCCTCACGCTCTTTGCGTTCCCTATCCTCCCTCGCCTCACGCTCTTTGCGTTCCCTATCCTCCCTCGCCTCACGCTCCCTACACTCCTTTTCTTCTATTTCCTCACACTCCCTAAGGCTTCTCAAAGCCCTTTCGGCCCTCTCTCCGGTTTCTCTAATCAATGCCGCTTCCCTCGCTAACCGCACTCTCCCCTCCTCCAACCGTTCCTCCATTTCCCTCTGACCTTGTTCTCGGTATGCGGCACCTATCTCTCTCACCACTCTTTCTTTCGCGGAGGATGTAGCAGACTTATCGGTTACAGCGGACCCCCTCCGCCTTCCCGACCTACTAACTTTCCCCCGCTTCCCGGAACTTTCTCCGACCGACGAGGCCGAATCCTCGGGGTTAACCTCGGATCCGCCCCCCTCGGGTCCCCTCCAACCCACTAATTTTGCTCCCCGGGCATCGACCAAGTATGGCCCTATGTACACTGACGCTACGCTAGGTTCCATACTCCCACACTCCCATAGTTCAAACAGTTCGCCGGCAACCCCTTTTGCTCTCTCCTCGGCTAGTTCTCTCTGCCCAAAACGTATTAGGTAATTAAAGTGTCTATCCGACTCACCTAGTCACTTTCTCAGTCTCACCTCGTCTACCTTCGCCCCTTCCTTCTTGGCGTCCTTCATCAGCTTCCGGGTCGCGTTGTAGGCCCGTCGAAGTCGCTCTGAAACCCCGACGTCCTCGTCGCCGACCTCTCCTCCGTCCCTCCGGGTTCGATGTCGTACCGGCGGCTCCACCGTCGCCGTTCCGGTGGGCCGTCCGTCGCCCTCGGCCTGTAGCTGGCCGGCGACATCGGTACCGATGTCTCCTCCGTCTCTTCGCGTCCGGCGTCGCACTGTCGGCCCCACCGTCGCCGTTTCGGTGGGCCGCTCGTCGCCCTTGGCCTGTAGCTGGCCGGCGACATCGGTGCGCCGATCTCCGTCCCGTGTCGACTCATCTCCGTCTCCCTCTGTCTCGCTCTCTCTTTCTCTTGGTTCGAGCTCGGGTTCCAGGCCCCCCTCGTTCTGAACTGCCGGATGACCCGTTACCGATGGGTCCGGCGTTGTGGGCCTGTATCGCCTGGTTGCGGCCTCGCGGATCGTTAGGTCTTCGTCCGGGGTCCGCGTCGGTGTCGCGTCACCTGACTGACTCATCCTCTTCTGCAGATTTCGGTGGCTAGTGGTTGAGTTTTATCTGGGGCGGCAGCTGGTTTTAGTTACTGTGACAGGATCCAGGAGGGATCCCGATTTATCCGGTGTTTAGTTTACGCGTCCCCGCCGTGTATAAAGAGTAAACGGAAATAGTGAATGAGTTCTGATATTCGGTGTATAATAATTGATGGGTATAAGATATAGATATGATGACTGTAGTATAATTATGGAAGGCGGGATACGGTAACTAAAGTCCCGTGCTCCCCTATCTAAACTAACTAACCTACACTGCACTGAGATAACTGAATTACTGACATTGTGTTACTGGTTATATTGCACGGTGGCCTTATTGCTCTACTCAATCGATGCCTTGCCCCCCTCTGATTGGTTGTTACCCTTGTTGGCGCCCCGTGGAGTGTTCCCGTTCACTCCACCTGTTCTCTCTGGGTTAGGGGTTTGGCCCCTGACCCTCTATTGTGTGCTTCCTTCCCACTCTTATTGGGATGGCACGAGTTGGTTAATTGCCCAATCTCGTGGCTCCCAATATTGCTTATCGGCTTACAACTTTATGGGGTGTTAGCGGGATTGGATAAGCTAACATAAACCTTCTGATGCAATTGTATTGCACCCTTCACCCAGGAGTTACAGCCCTCCTAGTAAAGTGGCTCGCCCCAAAGAGAAAAGGACTCTTGCTAGCCTCAAAAAACTGCGTAAACGCCGTCCGCGTAAGAAAGACTAACTGTTTAGAGTATTTTTATATTTTAGAAACTGTGATTTGTTATATTTTATAGACTTAAATCCCATTTTCTGGGAGCGGTGTAAAAGCTTTTGCGGAATTGGCCGGTTATTTTCCCCGTAAAGTACTCTGTAGTTGGTTTAACAGGCATAAAAGGCCGTGTCCTTACTGTACTGGTGTTTTAGAGGACATAAAAGCCATTTCTTCTGTATGTGTACTTTAGCGGACATAATTAGCAATTCTATGACGCAATACGCCAGATCCTCTTGAAACAGTGTAGTTACTATGACGACAGCTAACAGCTGAGCTGTACACGTGTAAATTTTCCCTTGTTCTCTGGTGTTTCTTTGTTCGGTCAACCAATCAGAGCGATTCTCCGGCTTTTTGTACAGAAACCTCCGAGAAATCACGCAATGCATTATGGGTCAATGTTTACATTTTGTCCTGAGCCCAGAAAGACCGGCTTTTGGAATCTCTGTGTTTTCAGTCTTTAGCCCAACATTAGTAGGCTTAATTATAGAACGTATATCTGTTATCATAACTCACTTACTTAACTAATCATACAAACCAATTCATATCTCATATCAATCAAACTTAACTTAACATTTTACTGCTTTTTACTGTCGGTTATTCATTATATCTGTTGATGGAATATTATATTTGGAATACTGATAAATAATCAGACACCCCAATCTTCTTGATATACTGAAGGTTAGAGAGACCGGTTACATATAACGATTGCGACTTACATTAAAGTGGTTTGAAGTGAATCAAATGCTATTTCATAAGCACTACATGTACCGTCTGTTGTTCTCTTTATATGTGACTAAAATTAGTGAAGGTCGGCAGATCAGTGTGCAGCATTGTGCAGTATTGTGTATGATTGTGACTGATAACAAAGCATCTCCTAAAGAATGCGCCATATACGTGAATCTATAGCCATCCCGTTGTGTTTAGTTTAAGTCATAACTCTGTTTACATATTTAGAGCGCCACGTCCTAAAGGAACTGTTAATATTTCCAGAAAGTGAATAATATTTGTCAGAGATTATATATATTACGATCAGTCGAATAATACAGTAGGCCTACCCCGCAATACGGTTAGGCTTCCGAATCCAGTCTCCCGGGTATATCCAGCGGGTGAATGATCGCGCATAGACTGGCTTCGGCTAATGTAGTGTATCAAATACTTGTCATAGGCTAAAGACGATCTATTATCTAAAAGACATCCCAATTTGGCAGGTTAAACTGCTAAAGGTCTGAAAGCGCGAACATCTTGTGCTAATCTGGTGTTGATACTGCTGTTAACTCATCTGTTTATCCGTTTATTTTGTTATTAAAATGAAGTTATTTTTGGTAACGTTATGCCGTTATACGTTACCGTTATGTTTAACATAACCGGTTGTTTTAAACTTAAAAAGTTTTGTTGTGATTCCCTCAAATCGTATTTTTTTTTAATTTTTGTTGCAATATCTACAATTTAAGAATAAAAACCTTTTAATGTTACTGTATTTGGAATCTGCTGTTAATTTAACACTAAAAGAAGTATCACAAGTTAACTTTTCTTTAAATGTTACAGAAACGGACTGGGAATAGTTATGTTTGCTTTTTCAAGAAAAAATACCTTAAATTTCGTAAAATATCAAAAAACGTTGTGTTTGAACCCAAATATCGCGAGAACTACAAATCATATGTAAAAACGGTTACTGTATTTGGAATCTGCTGTTAATTTAACACTAAAAGAAGTATCACAAGTGAACTTTTCTCTAAATGTTACAGAAACGGACTGGGAATAGTTATGTCTGCTTTTTCAAGAAAAAATACCTTAAATTTCGTAAAATATCAAAAAACGTTGTGTTTGAACCCAAATATCGCGAGAACTACAAATCATATGTAAAAACGGTTACTGTATTTGGAATCTGCTGTTAATTTAACACTAAAAGAAGTATCACAAGTGAACTTTTCTCTAAATGTTACAGAAACGGACTGGGAATAGTTATGTCTGCTTTTTCAAGAAAAAATACCTTAAATTTCGTAAAATATCAAAAAATGTTGTGTTTGAACCCAAATATCGCGAGAACTACAAATCATATGTAAAAACGATTACTGTATTTGGAATCTGCTGTTAATTTGACACTAAAAGAAGTATCACAAGTTAACTTTTCTCTAAATGTTACAGAAACGGACTTGGAATAGTTATGTCTGCTTTTTCAAGAAAAAATACCTTAAATTTCGTAAAATACAAAAAACGTTGTGTTTGAACCCAAATATCGCGAGAACTACAAATCATATGTAAAAACGGTTACTGTATTTGGAATCTGCTGTTAATTTAACACTAAAAGAAGTATCACAAGTTAACTTTTCTCTAAATGTTACAGAAACGGACTGGGAATAGTTATGTTTGCTTTTTCAAGAAAAAATACCTTAAATTTCGTAAAATATCAAAAAACGTTGTGTTTGAACCCAAATATCGCGAGAACTACAAATCATATGTAAAAACGGTTACTGTATTTGGAATCTGCTGTTAATTTAACACTAAAAGAAGTATCACAAGTGAACTTTTCTCTAAATGTTACAGAAACGGACTGGGAATAGTTATGTCTGCTTTTTCAAGAAAAAATACCTTAAATTTCGTAAAATATCAAAAACCGTTGTGTTTGAACCCAAATATCGCGAGAACTACAAATCATATGTAAAAACGGTTACTGTATTTGGAATCTGCTGTTAATTTAACACTAAAAGAAGTATCACAAGTGAACTTTTCTCTAAATGTTACAGAAACGGACTGGGAATAGTTATGTCTGCTTTTTCAAGAAAAAATACCTTAAATTTCGTAAAATATCAAAAAATGTTGTGTTTGAACCCAAATATCGCGAGAACTACAAATCATATGTAAAAACGATTACTGTATTTGGAATCTGCTGTTAATTTGACACTAAAAGAAGTATCACAAGTTAACTTTTCTCTAAATGTTACAGAAACGGACTTGGAATAGTTATGTCTGCTTTTTCAAGAAAAAATACCTTAAATTTCGTAAAATACAAAAAACGTTGTGTTTGAACCCAAATATCGCGAGAACTACAAATCATATGTAAAAACGGTTACTGTATTTGGAATCTGCTGTTAATTTAACACTAAAAGAAGTATCACAAGTTAACTTTTCTCTAAATGTTACAGAAACGGACTGGGAATAGTTATGTCTGCTTTTTCAAGAAAAAATACCTTAAATTTCGTAAAATATCAAAAAACGTTGTGTTTGAACCCAAATATCGCGAGAACTACAAATCATATGAAAAAACGGTTACTGTATTTGGAATCTGCTGTTAATTTAACACTAAAAGAAGTATCACAAGTGAACTTTTCTTTAAATGTTACAGAAACGGACTCAGAAAAGTTATGTTCGCTTTTTCAAGAAAAAATACCTTAAATCTCATAAAATATGACATGTCAAAATGTCAATTTGAAAGTGACATTTTGACAAAATGACATGTCAAACTGTCAATTTGAAAGTGACATATTGACACATTGACATTTTGGCAAAATGACATGTGAAAATGTCAATTCGAAAGTGACATTTTTGCAAAATGACATGTCAAAATGTCAACTTGAAAATGACATGTCAAAATGTCAATTTGAAAGTGAAATTTTGACAAAATGACATGTCAAACTGTCAATTTGAAAGTGGCATATTGACATATTGACATTTTGGCAAATGATATGTCAAAATGTCAACTTGAAAATGACATTTTGGCAAAATGACATGTCAAAATGTCAATTTGAAAGTGACATTTTACAAAATGACATGTCAAACTGTCAATTTGAATGTGACCTATTGACACGATTGACATTTTGGCAAATGACATGTCAAAATGTCAACTTGAAAATGACATTTTGGCAAAATGACATGTCAAAATGTCAATTTGAAAGTGACATTTTACAAAATGACATGTCAAACTGTCAATTTGAATGTGACATATTGACACATTGACATTTTGGCAAATGACATGTCAAAATGTCAACTTGAAAATGACATTTTGGCAAAATGACATGTCAAAATGTCAATTTGAAAGTGACATTTTACAAAATGACATGTCAAACTCTCAATTTGAAAGTGACATATTGACATTTTGGCAAAATGACATGTGAAAATGTCAATTCGAAAGTGACATTTTGGCAAAATTACATGTCAAAATGTCAACTTGAAAATGACATGTCAAAATGTCAATTTGAAAGTGACATTTTGACAAAATGACATGTCAAACTGTCAATTTGAAAGTGGCATATTGACATATTGACATTTTGGCAAATGACATGTCAAAATGTCAACTTGAAAATGACATTTTGGCAAAATGACATGTCAAAATGTCAATTTGAAAATGACATTTTACAAAATGACATGTCAAACTGTCAATTTGAATGTGACATATTGATACATTGACATTTTGGCAAATGTGGTAATTATATTATACAGTTGAACTCGCCAATATTGAGTCTATGACAAAGTTTGTCTATAATTGTACAGTAGATTGATATTTAGTTCGATTATTCAGTACCTACATTGGGTTAATTAGCACTAGCATACGTGCCTGTTAATTAGTCAAGATATACAGTACTTACAGTAAATAGTATGTGCCGAATAAAGGGTCAAATACTAACAGTACAGTAGTTAGTACAGTATGTGCAGTATAAGGGGTCAACCAGAACTAATTACTAAATGGCATTTTAATTATAAGGATTTTGGATCTCCTGCTCATTCGTTCAATTAAATTCATATACTAATTGTTACGGTAAATTCATACTTTATAATTTCGGTGTAATCGTGACGTTACTTGTATTAAATATTCTGTACGATAAAGTCATTAAATATTTTCATCTCTCTAAAATAACCAAATAACCAAACTTTATAATTTCGGTGTAATCGTGACGTTACTTGTATTAAATATTCTGTACGATAAAGTCATTAAATATTTTCATCTCTCTAAAATAACCAAATGGTCCTTCGAACCGGTACAACTACGAAAAGGAGACGATGAAATGATGGGAGACAACTCACGGTCGGAACTCAATGCAATTGCGCGACAACAACGGACAACCCACTAATTACATCGGATTTCTCGGAAGAATAAATCACATCAAACTCTTCGGATATAACTCAAAAGGTACGTTGGTTACATTTCACAACACCCAGTAAGATTATTTATCTGGCAAATTAGATTATCATTCACCATGGGTGATCTAACACGCCTTGTACAAATAAGAGGGCGCTATAGATCCAAGGCTACTAAGTTAGCCAAGGAAGCTGAGGCTCATGCATGCGATCAAATAACTTCAGAATCATTGACCAGAAGCAAACAATTGTTGCTTCTAATACCAGATGTAAAAGCTCAATTAGACAGTCAAAACAAAGAAATCCATTTTCAATTGAAAGATGATGATGTTGAAAATGATTTGTATCAGAGTGATGAATATAATTCCAGACTATTGCTTGCAATTTCTGGTTTGCAACAAGTCTGTTGAGATAGTGATATTGACAAAACTATCTCTAAAGCGGAAGTTTCAATGCCCAAAACTAGTTCTGATATGGAAACACGTATTTTGCAACAAGCAACCTATAGAAAAAGACTTCCCGCAATAGAAATATAAAATTTCGAAGGTGATTACACAACCTTTCAACCGTTTTGGCAGTCCTTTACTAGTGCTATTGACAGCAACACCGCAATCCCAACTGTAGAGAAGTTTATATATTTAAAAAAATTTCTTAAAGGCAGAGCCAAACTGACAGTGGAAGGACTAGAAGTGACTGCTGAAAATTACAGTACAGCTGTTCAGATTATCCATGAAAGATTTGGACGCAAAAGTATGATTATTTCAGGTCATTTTAATAAAGTTTATAATATTCCAGTGTGTCGACATTTAAAGGACTTGCGATCATTTTATGATAATTTGATTCCCCACATTCGCTCCCTGGAATCACTTGGAATGATCTCGGACATAAATTCAGCCATGATATGTCAAGTAATTCTTGGTAAGTTACCGGAGTCAGTCAGAGAGAAATTTCACGAACATACCGAATCTGATGATTGTTTCAAAATCGATAAAATTGCAGATTTTATCAGAAGAAAAGCTGATGCTATGGAGGCCAGTGAGTATATCGCTACAAATAGTAATATTAGTGAATCTAACTACGCTAGACAATCAACCCCTAATTATAATTACAGGAATCCTAACGCTTCAAAGTTTACCTCTACAGCTTCGGCGATGGTAACAAGATCTGACTACGACAATAATAATCAAACATCAGCTGTTTTCTGTTCATATTGCAACGGTAATCATTCATCATTACGGTGTCCAACCTACACGGATCTTGATTCAAGAAAACAACAACTGCGAAATGATGACCGATGCTTCATTTGCAGGCAATCATCCCAAGCATGGAAATCAATCAATCTGCTTACTGGGCGGAAAAGCCAACCAACCACCAAGGTTAAGGCTGAATCACCAGCCGATCGCCTCAATGGTTGGAAAGCCCACTTTGAAAAGCTCCTCAACAATGACAGGGTATTGCCTGATAACTTTATAGATGTAAAAGTGTCTGAGTCTGTACTCCCAGATATTCCCATTGGCGATATCTCCTTTGCAGAAGTGAAGGCTGCTGCAAAGAGCATTAAGACCAATCGTGCCAGTGGAGTAGATGGTGTTCCCCCTGAGGTCTTTAAAATACCTGAGTGTTTAAAGCTCATCTATCCCATCATAGTAGACATGTACCGAACAACAAGAGTCCCACAAGAAATGAAAACAAATAAGTTGGTGCCAGTTCCCAAGAAGGGCAACCTAACACTCTATGGTTCTTTTCGGGGAATCTCATTGATCTCGATTGCTGCAAAGCTATACAATAGGATTCTATTAAATCGCATCAGGGATCCCATTGAGAGACTGCTCCGTGGAAATCAGAATGGGTTCCGTAAAGGTCGTGGGACCATGGAGCCCATTTTGGCACTTAGAAGGATAATTGAAGAATTATCAAAAAAGAAAGACAGGCATCTGGCTGTTATCTTTGTTGACTTCTTCAAGGCCTTTGATTCAGTCTCTCGCTCACGTATGTTCAGCATACTTTCATTATATGGGATTCCTGATGAAATTATTGCAGCAATCAGATCAGTATACGATGGTTCGACAACATTTGTGTCTACTGTTGACGGTGACACAGAACCATTTGAAGTGTTATGGGGCGTCCTCCAAGGAGACACACTTGCACCATTCTTGTTCATTATTGTGGTTGACTATGTTCTACGCATGTCCTTAGATCGTCATAATGATGAAGGGGTGATGATAACTCCACCTACTGGCTCCAGAAGTCGAGGAAATCCTGCCAAGTACCTAACTGATCTAGACTTTGCTGATGACTTAGGAGTACTCTCAGAATCATTAGACGGAGCCCAACGGCTCCTCAGCTCATTAGAACATGCTGCTTCTAGTGTTGGTCTTTTTATTAACTCCAGAAAGACCAAAATTCTGACCGTTAACTTTGAAAGTCATCAGCAAGTCTCTGATCGGATGAGCATAAGCTCAAAGGATGGTATGCTTGAGCATGTGGACGACTTCTGTTACCTGGGATCATGGATCCGGAAGTCAGGTGAGGACCTTCGAATACGTAAGGGAAAGGCATGGGCAGCCTTGAATAGGCTTTCCAGGATTTGGAAGTCACTGAGAATTAATCGGAAACTTAAGGTCCGATTATTTAGAGCAGCAGTAGTTCCAGTACTCCTCTACGGGAGTCCATGCTGGGCACTAACTGCTGAGGACACCAAATCTCTGGATGGCACATTCACAAGAATGCTACGCCGGGTTCATTGTGTCAAGTACAATGCACACATCTCCAACCAGACACTATATAACATTGGAGGTGTCTCATTGGTTCCCCCAAGCTTGACACTAGAACAAAATCGCCTCCGCTTTGCAGGACATTGCTTTCGCCGTGAGGACCAGCCAGTGCATAATCTTGTACTTTGGCAGCCTCATGGAGTGAATAAGCATGGTGGACAGCCCATGACTTTCTTGAGACGCATCTTAAAGGACACTGGCCTTAAAGATGCGGATGATCTAGCAAATGTCATGGGTGATAGGGAGTTGTGGCGGTGCAATTTTGTTGACAAGCCGGCACAGCATTCTTAAAAATGCAGCTGCAATGCAGCATGCCGATCCTAGTAGTAGTAGTCATTTGCCTCAAACCCAGGCATACAGCGAGGGATTGCTACTCAGGTAAACAATGTTACCAATGCCGCGGAAAACATCATGTAAGTTTATGTCGTAAAATTTATTTAATGATTTATGTCAAAATGTCAACTTGAAAATGACATTTTGGCAAAATGACATGTCAAAATGTCAATTTGAAAGTGACATTTTGGCAAAATGACATGTCAAAATGTCAATTTGAAAGTGACATTTTACAAAATGACATGTCAAACTGTCAATTTGAATGTGACATATTGACACATTGACATTTTGGCAAATGACATGTCAAAATGTCAACTTGAAAATGACATTTTGGCAAAATGACATGTCAAAATGTCAATTTGAAAGTGACATTTTACAAAATGACATGTCAAACTGTCAATTTGAAAGTGACATATTGACACATTGACATTTTGGCAAAATGACATGTGAAAATGTCAATTCGAAAGTGACATTTTGGCAAAATTACATGTCAAAATGTAAACTTGAAAATGACATGTCAAAATGTCAATTTGAAAGTGACATTTTGACAAAATGACATGTCAAACTGTCAATTTGAAAGTGGCATATTGACATATTGACATTTTGGCAAATGACATGTCAAAATGTCAACTTGAAAATGACATTTTGGCAAAATGACATGTCAAAATGTCAATTTGAAAGTGACATTTTACAAAATGACATGTCAAACTGTCAATTTGAATGTGACATATTGACACATTGACATTTTGGCAAATGACATGTCAAAATGTCAACTTGAAAATGACATTTTGGCAAAATGACATGTCAAAATGTCAATTTGAAAGTGACATTTTACAAAATGACATGTCAAACTGTCAATTTGAAAGTGACATATTGACACATTGATATTTTGGCAAAATGACATGTCAAAATGTCAATTCGAAAGTGACATTTTGGCAAAATGACATGTCAAAATGTCATTTTGAAAATGACATTTTTGCAAAATGACATGTCAAAATGTCATTTTGACAAACATAGCATAGCATAACATAGCATATCATAGCTTAACATAGCATAGCATAGCATAGCATAGCATAGCATAGCATAGCATAGCATAGCATAGCATAGCATAGCATAGCATAGCATAGCATAGCATAGCATAGCATAGCATAGCATAGCATAGCATAGCTTAACATAGCATAGCATAGCATAGCATAGCATAGCATAGCATAGCATAGCATAGCATAGCATAGCATAGCATAGCATAGCATAGCATAGCATAGCATAGCATAGCATAGCATAGCATAGCATAGCATAGCATAGCATAGCATAGCATAGCATAGAACAACATAACATATGATAGCATAGCATAGAACAACATAACATATGATAGCATAGCATAACATAGCATAGCATAGCATGCATAACGTGGCATATAGCATAACATATAACATAGTATATAACATATAGCATAGCATATATCATATCATATAGCATAGCATATACCATAACATATAGCATAGCATGGCATATAGCATAGGATGTACCATAGCATATAGCATAACATAGCATATCATATGATATATTGCATATAGCATATAGCATAGGATGTACCATAGCATATGGCATATAGCATAACATAGCATATGGCATATAGCATAACATAGCATAGCATAGCATATGATATATTGCATATAGCATATAGCATAGCATAGAGCATATAGCTTAGCATGTACTATAGCATATAACATAACATGGCATATAGCATAACATTTAACATATAGCATATGACATATAATAGCATAGCATAGCATATATCATAACGTGGCATATACCATAACATATAGCATGACATTGCATATAGCATAACATATAACATATGACATATAGCATATAGCATAGCCTATAACATATAGCATATCATATAGCATAGCAAATAGCATAGCATATAGCATAGCATATAGCATAGCATATAGCATAGCATATAGCATAGCATATAGCATAGCATATAGCATAGCATATAGCATAGCATAGCATAGCATATAGCATAAAGCATATAGCATAGCATATAGCATAGCAAATAGTATAGCAATTAGCATAGCATATAGCATAGCATATAGCATAGCATATAGCATAGCATATAGCATAGCATATAGCATAGCATATAGCATAGCATATAGCATAGCATATAGCATAGCATATAGCATAGCATATAGCATAGCATATAGCATAGCATATAGCATAGCATATAGCATAGCATATAGCATAGCATATAGCATAGCATAGCATATAGCATAAAGCATATAGCATAGCATATACCATACCATATAGCATATCGCAAGCATGTACTATAGCATATAACATGAAATATAGCATATGACATTAAGTGCACTGCATCGTTATGAAGTGCACTACTAACACCTTTATGAAGTGCACTACACCTTTATGAAGTGCACTGCGCCGTTATGAAGTGCACTGCGCCGTTATGTAGGGCACTCGTTATTAAGTGCACTGCGCTGTTATGTAGGGCACTAGTTATTAAGTGCACTTCGCCGTTATGTAGTGCACTCGTTATTAAGTGCACTGCGCCGTTATGTAGGGCACTCGTTATTAATTCAAATTCTCCTAAGAACACCTTTCATTTAAATTTGATTTCCATTCCAAAAGCCCTTCCCAAAATTAGCCATAATTTTGCAAAATAACTTGTTATTGAACGGGTTAATGAACTTAACATCAGCCAAATATTCAATTGTATAAAATAATAAATTGCCAACACAAAAGCCCTTCCGTTAATTAGCCGCAATTTACCGAAATAACTACCGATTTTTTTCAAAAATGACCATCGATTTTCATTTTCGCGCGTTCTAACCGACACCACGAGATAGAGCATAAAAAATGGGTATTGGGTAATATTGCAAAGCATTGAGCCCAATATATTTTATGATACCGCAAAACATGTACAATTAACAAGTTCCTATACCATCCTCTAGGATGTGCACTGGAATCTCTTTGTCTAACAAATGATTACTGGTATTCTTTCATTACGGTACCTGGATTCAGTAATCTGTTAATCAAAATAACGTATAATTTAATTTATGACTTCCAGATACATTGCGTACACATTCTAATTTTATAATAAAATATCTTTTACCCACCACCTGCCCCGTTCTCCTCCTTTTTGTATTTTCTTTTTCTGGTGTATGGTCTGTTAAACCCTCACCCTTTGCAAATATAGATAATTTACTTTAGTAATTATAATTAAATGTCTCGCAAGACGAGACACTTTATCCCATTATATATTAAACTATTCGCACCACCGCGTGGGAGATTTTGCACACAGCACACAGCGGCGCAAAAGCAATATCATGGGTTGCAGGAAATCATAAATATATTTTAAGGAAATGATCCCCAAAAACAGTTAGAATCGCCTGGCGACATCGCTAACACCTCCCCACCCCTCTATAGTGCATTTCAAGTGTAATTATTTATTGAGTTGGAAAATATTTACAAGAGAATTTTCAAGCAATATTGAGCTGAGCTGCTTGCATTGTGTTGTAGGAGGCGCCAGCCGGGCTGGGCTGGACGGCTGGGATACAACCGCTGTGCTTCAGCATTGTGTGGGTGGTTGGTTTGGTTCACTCAAGGTAAATAATTTAATATTCTAGAACAATCACCCTGGAAACTAACCAACCAAGGCCAAGGCCTCAGCCACCCACGCCAAGCAACATATTATTATACATTAACGTATACATTGCCTTTGCTTGAAAAACCAATAATTGTTATACCGTCTTATTATTTATGAGATGGCAGCGTATCTCCGGGCCTGAGATAGTATCTCCGGGCCGGACTTAGTATCTCCGGGCCTGAGATAGTATCTCCGGGCCGGACTTAGTATCTCCGGGCCTGAGATAGTATCTCCGGGCCGGACTTAGTATCTCAGGGCCTGAGATAGTATCTCCGGGCCGGACTTAGTATCTCAGGGCCTGAGATAGTATCTCCGGGCCGGACTTAGTATCTCCGGGCCTGAGATAGTATCTCCGGGCCGGACTTAGTATCTCCGGGCCTGAGATAGTATCTCCGGGCCGGACTTAGTATCTCCGGGCCTGAGATAGTATCTCCGGGCCTGAGATAGTATCTCCGGGCCGGACTTAAGAAAAAAAAGGGGGAAACCCATGTCCCTTTAGGGGCTCCGTAAGAATGGGTTCCGTAAAGGTCGTGGGACCATGGAGCCCATTTTGGCACTTAGAAGGATAATTGAAGAATTCTCAAAAAAGAAAGACAGGCATCTGGCTGTTATCTTTGTTGATTGACTTCTTCAAGGCCTTTGATTCAGTCTCTCGCTCACGTATGTTCAGCATACTTTCATTATATGGGATTCCTGATGAAATTATTGCAGCAATCAGATCAGTATACGATGGTTTGACAACATTTGTGTCTACTGTTGACGGTGACACAGAACCATTTGAAGTGTTATGGGGCGTCCTCCAAGGAGACACACTTGCACCATTCTTGTTCATTATTGTGGTTGACTATGTTCTACGCATGTCCTTAGATCATCATAATGATGATGGGGTGATGATAACTCCACCTACTGGCTCCAGAAGTCGAGGAAATCCTGCCAAGTACCTAACTGATCTAGACTTTGCTGATGACTTAGGAGTACTCTCAGAATCATTAGAGGGAGCCCAACGGCTCCTCAGCTCATTAGAACATGCTGCTTCTAGTGTTGGTCTTTTTATTAACTCCAGAAAGACCAAAATTTTGACAGTTAACTTTGAAAGTCCTCAGCAAGTCTCTGATCGGATGAGCATAAGCTCAAAGGATGGTATGCTTGAGCATGTGGACGACTTCTGTTACCTGGGATCATGGATCCGGAAGTCAGGTGAGGACCTTCGAATACGTAAGGGAAAGGCATGGGCAGCCTTGAATAGGCTTTCCAGGATTTGGAAATCACCGAGAATTAATCGGAAACTTAAGGTCCGATTATTTAGAGCAGCAGTAGTTCCAGTACTCCTCTACGGGAGTCCATGCTGGGCTCTAACTGCTAAGGACACCAAATCTCTGGATGGCACATTCACAAGAATGCTACGCCGGGTTCATTGTGTCAAGTACAATGCATACATCTCCAACCAGACACTATATAACATTGGAGGTGTCTCATTGGTTCCCCCAAGCTTTGACAGTAGAACAAAATCGCCTCCGCTTTGCAGGACATTGCTTTCGCCGTGAGGACCAGCCAGTGTATAATCTTGTACTTTGGCAGCCTCACGGAATGAATAAGCATGGTGGACAGTCCATGACTTCCTTGAGACGCATCTTAAAGAACACTGGCCTTGGTGGCGGTGCAATTTTGTCGACAAGCCGGCACAGCATTCTTAAAAATGCAGCTGCAATGCAGCATACCGATCCTAGTAGTATATTTAACGTCATTTTATGCAGTGCTCTGATAATTTTTTATCTTGGTTTTTATATGGATAGAGATTTTCGATCGATTCAAATACATTAAATCTCAATAATTTCACATGTGGCTTATATTAATTGAAAGCGGAGAGTTTTGCGCGTCTTTTGACACTATAATTATTTAAATTCACGATGATGAAGATTGTTAAATGCTCGTTCACAATTGCAAACCAAAATTTCCCTTATCTGCCAGTCCAGCAGTTTGTGAGTTGTTTGTACGGCTGTATAGGACTTGGCCTATACAGCTATACAGCCATATAGCAGTATAGGACTGTAGGCTGGTAGAGCTGGGAATACTCCTTGGTATTCAGGTATTTCCGTATTTCTCCGTCTCCAGTACACAGTACAGTACACAGTAGGCCTAATACAGTAGCCTAATGCCGCAATGGCTTCGGCTACAACTATTAATGATGTTACTGCATTCCTCCAGCAATGGGACGCAATATTGCTGGGTGCTAATTCTCTACCTAATAACGAGAAACTTAGCCTTCAAATACAGAAGGAGATTCACGGAGTAACAAAACTATTGCACAACAAACTTATGAGTTCAGATAAAATTAATACATTTATCACATGTTCTAATATGGAGTATTACAAAGCAATTGTATCGACTGCGAATATTCTTCCAGATATTAAATGTTTCTTTTACAAAATACCTAAACAAACTGACCCTAAATTGGACGGAAATGTTACGGTAGATATAGTCGCATGCGACGGTTTATTGTGGGTAAAGGTGGTCGCCAGGAAACCTGAAAACTTGCAACAAATTATCGATGGATCGTCTGCTTTTGGAGCTAAAGATACGATCCAACAGGTATCTGATTTGGTTTCCTTATCGCGTCACTTTCAGTTCGGGTTCACCCACCCGAGGGTAATGGTTAGCTTCCCGCGTGGCGTTTCTCCACAACTAGTGAACTTATTGGAAGACTGCGGGGCCATAGTGCAGGGTAAACTGATGGGTTCGGAACGCGAAAAGGTGCCTGATTTATCCGCCTTGCGGATCAGCCACGATCGTATTAATTTCGATGTGTCTACCCTGGTAACCATGGTTTCCGATTTGTCCCACGGACAAACCAATCACAGTTACTCTCAGCCGATTATCCGCCAACAAGCGGAGGCCGAGAAACACGCTCCCGTGTTGCCTAGGTTACTAAGTTTTCTGTCCGGTAAGGTCTGGTTCTCGTGTCGGACGGCAGTCGTTGACTTTAAATCGATCGTTCGAACTGTGGGGGGTGTTGCCGAGCAACAGCGAGCGTTAGAGCTGTTGGATAAACTCGAGGTGGTTGAGGATTCCGTGTCTCTTCGGGCGACGAACTTACGGAATACGTCGCAAATAAAGGGCCGTTCTAAAATAATATTTGGGACGGGCGACAATTTGAAGGCGGTTACTGTAACCGCTAACGGTGGCTTTTACCGTAGTTCTCTGAGTCAGGGTGTCTGCTTTATGGTTCATTTGCACGAGGCCAGAGCCCTGTCTGAGAGTTCAGTAGTGCCGGACTGCCGGAGCTTAAATAAATAAATAAACTTACTTCTTATATAATTTTGCAAATATTATTATACTTTATAAACATACAGTTGTGAATATGTTAGTAAGTTACTTCAGTTCCAGACTTAAATTAATATTTTAAACGTGTAGAATTGTATTTCTGCCGATTGTAAAATATTTGTGACTTGTTAAAAATAATAAAGTGAAAGTAAATGATTCGATGGGATGATATTATTATGGATGGTAAGTGACGAGAAGGGGTGGAAGGGGTACAGTCCATGTGTAAATCTGATAGGTGAAAAATATGTAACTCTTGAGATGTGGTGTAAAAAATATGTAACTCTTGAGATGTGGTGTAAAAAATATGTAACTCTTGAGATGTGGTGTAAAAAATATGTAACTCTTGAGATGTGGTGTAAAAAATATGTAACTCTTGAGATGTGGTGTAAAAAATATGTAAGTGACTGAATATATATTGACAAGGGACATGTCATTTTTGTTAGAATATTTTTTAATTGATGCTTCTCCTAATCGACCTCCAACAATGTAACTTTATTTTCTTTTTTTGTCGCTTTAAATTTTATTAATTTCTACAATATAGCTAACATAAACTACAAAATAACAAACTGCATAACTTTTTCCATAATGTATCACGATCATCCAATTAATGATGTTTTTATACATTGTATGTTTACAGATACATACAGAAGTAAAATTATATTGTTCCATTAACAGTTGTACTGTATTGCTTGCTTAAATCAATGCAACTGTAACCTGACTACAGGATATCTTACCAGGATTTGACACAAGACCAAAGGGAGGGGGGGGGGGGGGGCAATCCGTAATCATGGCTAAAATCACTGTAAATACCAGATGGATGAAACTCTTTACTATTCACTAGCTTCAAGTTTCAATACCAAAGTTTGTAATATTTACCGCCACTGATTGGCGCCACAAGAGATTAACCTGCTTCCCCACAGTCCACAGATATTAATCTTTCTTTCCGTACGTAACTATCTAATACCGGTATTACGTATTAAACAGTTTTTTTTTCGTCAAACTATTATTAGTTCATAGGTTTAGATTATCCTCCGATTCTATATAGTCTTTTTGTTTATTACAATTTCACTATGGCGTTATTATCATCTGTTGTTGCTATGACTCCAGGTATTTGCCGGCTGTTCCGACGTAATAAAACTCTCCCTTCGCCCTCCGATAATCGGCTCCGCTCGAATAAGTTCTCATTGAACCGCGTGAGTCGCTGTTACATCGCCAGTAACACGGGCGGCGGTATACACAACGCGTTAGCGAGTGTCTACAACCCCGAGGATATAACGCAGGAACAAATCGAAGAATTCCGAAGCCGAATTAAATTCTATCGGGAATTCGGGGTGGAACTCCCGCGGTCGATGTCGGACGCCGAAATAACCCAGTTCCTCGGCCAAACTAGTCGATCCGCCAAACTCAAATATTTATCATTTTTATTTTTAAACGAACATAAAAAAATAAACGATAAGTTGAGGCGAGCGCGCCGTGTCGAGAAAAACATGGCAGTGCTGGAAGAGTATCGGTCCTCTCCAGGGATACTGTTAGCCGGAGTCAACCATTACATCTCGGAAAACCTCAAAGAGAAACAATTAAAATCCTTATTAAACGGCCTAGATCTCGTTGTAGACTTCTCATTCGATGAATATATGCGGGAACGGGACATTAACAATTTGTTCACCCAACTGGATATGTTAGTCTCTATAAATCTGACATTGAAGGATCCGTTCAGACTGACCTGCACCAATCTCCGTCCCGAATCCTCCGCAATGGAAATGGTTGAGCGGAGAAACCAAAACAATTTCATGCTAAGCCGTGGTCGCTATCATATGAACGTGAGTGGCGAACCAGTTACTGGGGTTTTCCCCAGGAATGACATAGTCTATCTCTCCCCGGACTCGAACAACTTATTGTGGCGGTTCGACCCTTCAAAGGTTTATGTTATAGGCGGTTTAGTGGACAAGAAGAGCGTCCCGAAAGCTTCGCTAACGTACGCCACCAAGATGTTGGGAGTTGAAACGGCGGCGTTCCCTTTGAAACAGGTGCTACTTGGTCGCTCGTACGGTAACTGCCTTAACCTCGTCTCCTGCCTAGAGATTCTCAGTAAAATGGCTCAGGGCGACTCGGTTGAACTCGCGATTAGGAGTTCCGTCAGGAATTACGACCAGGAGTTTTGTCGGGAAAGAGCGGGTCTGCGGGAGCGAAGGGGGACCAGGAAGATTTACAATAGAATGTCGGGAATGTGGTAAACGGAAGTCCGTCACTCACCCCGCCCTACCGGAAGTCCTTCTCTCACCCGCCCTACTGGATGTCCGTCACTCACCCCGCCTTGCCGGAAGCCCGTCACTCACCCCGCCCTACCACCAGAAGTCCTTCTCTCACCCGCCCTACTGGATGTCCGTCACTCACCCCGCCCTACCGGAAGTCCGTCACTCACTCCGCCCTACCGGAAGTCCATCACTCACCCCTCCCTACTGCAAGTCCGGCACTCACCCGCCGACCGGAAGTCCGTCACTCACCCCGCCCAACCGGAAGTCCGTCACTCACTCCGCCCTACCGGAAGTCCATCACTCACCCCTCCCTACTGGAAGTCCGTCACTCACCCCGCCCTACCGGAAGTCCGTCACTCACCCGCCCTACTGGAAGTCCTTCTCTCACCCGCCGACTGGAAGTCTGTCACTCACCCCGCCCTACCGGAAGTCCGTCACTCAACCCGCCCTACCGGAAATCCGTCATTCACCCCGCCCTACTGGAGGTCCGTCACTCACCCCGCCCTACCACCAGAAGTCCTTCTCTCACCCGCCCTACTGGAAGTCCGGCACTCACCTGCCGACCGCAAGTCTGTCACTCACCTCGCCCTACCGGAAGTCCGTCACTCATCTCGCCCTACCGGAAGTCCGTCACTCATCCCGCCCTACCGGAAGTCCGTCACTCATCCCGCCCTACCGGAAGTCCGTCACTCATCCCGCCCTACCGGAAGTCCGTCACTCATCCCGCCCTACCGGAAATCCGTCACTCACCCCGCCCTACCGGAAGTCCGTCACTCACCCCGCCCTACCGGAAGTCCTCCTCTCACCCCGCCCTGCCGGAAATCCGTAACTCACTTATCAACCGGAAGTTGGATGATACATCTCTAATTATCGGGTTGTTTCGCAATAATATCTTATATATAAATTTATTAGTCCACAAATAAATACAATCTGGTTTATGAAGTTTTATTTTGTGGGGTTTTCACGTGTTTTTCGCTCTTGAATTTTAATTGTTATTATGAATTTTTCCTTAAATTATTTTCCTCCTAACTACTTGAATTGCTGTCATATAATCCTTACTGGAACGGGCCATCCATTAATTATTTTTACTGTTACTTATTACGTGTCATTATAAATAGTGACCACTGGGGTTGTCACCTTGGCATGTGAATTTCGCTGCCCTGGAGGTCACCAGTTCGATCCCATCTGGACGTACAATATAACTTTAATTACTCCATGGGCAGCCAATATAACTTTAATTACTCCTTGGGTAGCCAAT
This sequence comes from Nemertoderma westbladi, assembly GCA_032718475.1. Lineage (NCBI taxonomy): Eukaryota > Metazoa > Xenacoelomorpha > Nemertodermatida > Nemertodermatidae > Nemertoderma > Nemertoderma westbladi. The sequence continues at coordinate 94,206 of JAUCBJ010002800.1, read as the reverse complement.
AACTTTAATTACTCCATGGGTAGCCAATATAACTTTAATTACTCCATGGGTAGCCAATATAACTTTAATTACTCCTTGGGTAGCCAATATAACTTTAATTACTCCATGGGCAGCCAATATAACTTTAATTACTCCTTGGGTAGCCAATATAACTTTAATTACTCCATGGGCAGCCAATATAACTTTAATTACTCCATGGGCAGCCAATATAACTTTAATTACTCCATGGGTAGCCAATATAACTTTAATTACTCCATGGGCAGCCAATATAACTTTAATTACTCCATGGGCAGCCAATATAACTTTAATTACTCCATGGGTAGCCAATAAATTTAATTACTCCATGGGTAGCCAATATAACTTTAATTACTCCATGGGTAGCCAATATAACTTTAATTACTCCATGGGCAGCCAATATAACTTTAATTACTCCATGGGTAGCCAATATAACTTTAATTACTCCTTGGGTAGCCAATATAACTTTAATTACTCCATGGGTAGCCAATATAACTTTAATTACTCCATGGGTAGCCAATATAACTTTAATTACTCCATGGGCAGCCAATATAACTTTAATTACTCCATGGGTAGCCAATATAACTTTAATTACTCCATGGGCAGCCAATATAACTTTAATTACTCCATGGGTAGCCAATATAACTTTAATTACTCCATGGGTAGCCAATATAACTTTAATTACTCCTTGGGTAGCCAATATAACTTTAATTACTCCATGGGCAGCCAATATAACTTTAATTACTCCATGGGTAGCCAATATAACTTTAATTACTCCATGGGTAGCCAATATAACTTTAATTACTCCTTGGGTAGCCAATATAACTTTAATTACTCCATGGGCAGCCAATATAACTTTAATTACTCCATGGGTAGCCAATATAACTTTAATTACTCCTTGGGTAGCCAATATAACTTTAATTACTCCATGGGCAGCCAATATAACTTTAATTACTCCATGGGCAGCCAATATAACTTTAATCACTCCATGGGTAGCCAATATAACTTTAATTACTCCATGGGTAACCAATATAACTTTAATTACTCCATGGGCAGCCAATATAACTTTAATTACTCCTTGGGTAGCCAATATAACTTTAATTACTCCATGGGCAGCCAATATAACTTTAATTACTCCATGGGCAGCCAATATAACTTTAATTACTCCATGGGTAGCCAATATAACTTTAATTACTCCATGGGCAGCCAATATAACTTTAATTACTCCTTGGGTAGCCAATATAACTTTAATTACTCCATAGGCAGCCAATATAACTTTAATTACTCCATGGGTAGCCAATATAACTTTAATTACTCCTTGGGTAGCCAATATAACTTTAATTACTCCATGGGTAGCCAATATAACTTTAATTACTCCATGGGTAGCCAATATAACTTTAATTACTCCTTGGGTAGCCAATATAACTTTAATTACTCCATGGGCAGCCAATATAACTTTAATTACTCCATGGGCAGCCAATATAACTTTAATTACTCCTTGGGTAGCCAATATAACTTTAATTACTCCATGGGTAGCCAATATAACTTTAATTACTCCATGGGTAGCCAATATAACTTTAATTACTCCTTGGGTAGCCAATATAACTTTAATTACTCCATGGGCAGCCAATATAACTTTAATTACTCCATGGGCAGCCAATATAACTTTAATTACTCCTTGGGTAGCCAATATAACTTTAATTACTCCATGGGCAGCCAATATAACTTTAATTACTCCTTGGGTAGCCAATATAACTTTAATTACTCCATGGGCAGTCAATATAACTTTAATTACTCCATGGGTAGCCAATATAACTTTAATTACTCCTTGGGTAGCCAATATAACTTTAATTACTCCATGGGTAGCCAATATAACTTTAATTACTCCATGGGTAGCCAATATAACTTTAATTAGTCCTTGGGTAGCCAATATAACTTTAATTACTCCATGGGCAGCCAATATAACTTGAATTACTCCATGGGTAGCCAATATAACTTTAATTACTCAATGGGTAACCAATATAACTTTAATTACTCCATGGGTAGCCAATATAACTTTAATTACTCCATGGGCAGCCAATATAACTTTAATTACTCCATGGGTAGCCAATATAACTTTAATTACTCCATGGGTAGCCAATATAACTTTAATTACTCCTTGGGTAGCCAATATAACTTTAATTACTCCATGGGTAGCCAATATAACTTTAATTACTCCTTGGGTAGCCAATATAACTTTAATTACTCCATGGGCAGCCAATATAACTTTAATTACTCCATGGGTAGCCAATATAACTTTAATTACTCCATGGGTAGCCAATATAACTTTAATTACTCCATGGGTAGCCAATATAACTTTAATTACTCCATGGGTAGCCAATATAACTTTAATTACTCCATGGGCAGCCAATATAACTTTAATTACTCCATGGGTAGCCAATATAACTTTAATTACTCCATGGGTAACCAATATAACTTTAATTACTCCATGGGTAGCCAATATAACTTTAATTACTCCTTGGGTAACCAATAACTTTAATTACTCCATGGGTAGCCAATATAACTTTAATTACTCCATGGGTAGCCAATATAACTTTAATTACTCCATGGGCAGCCAATATAACTTCAATTACTCCATGGGTAGCCAATAACTTTAATTACTCCATGGGTAGCCAATATAACTTTAATTACTCCATGGGTAGCCAATATAACTTTAATTACTCCATGGGCAGCCAATATAACTTTAATTACTCCATGGGTAGCCAATATAACTTTAATTACTCCTTGGGTAGCCAATATAACTTTAATTACTCCATGGGCAGCCAATATAACTTTAATTACTCCATGGGTAGCCAATATAACTTTAATTACTCCATGGGTAGCCAATATAACTTTAATTACTCCTTGGGTAGCCAATATAACTTTAATTACTCCATGGGTAGCCAATATAACTTTAATTACTCCTTGGGTAGCCAATATAACTTTAATTACTCCATGGGTAGCCAATATAACTTTAATTACTCCTTGGGTAGCCAATATAACTTTAATTACTCCATGGGCAGCCAATATAACTTTAATTACTCCATGGGTAGCCAATATAACTTTAATTACTCCATGGGTAGCCAATATAACTTTAATTACTCCTTGGGTAGCCAATATAACTTTAATTACTCCATGGGTAGCCAATATAACTTTAATTACGGAGTAGCTAATATAACTTTAATTACTCCATGGGTAGCCAATATAACTTTAATTACTCCATGGGTAGCCAATATAACTTTAATTACGGAGTAGCTAATATAACGTTAATTACTCCATGGGTAGCCAATATAACTTTAATTACTCCTTGGGTAGCCAATAACTTTAATTACTCCATGGGTAGCCAATATAACTTTAATTACTCCATGGGTAGCCAATATAACTTTAATTACGGAGTAGCTAATATAACTTTAATTACTCCATGGGTAGCCAATATAACTTTAATTACTCCTTGGGTAGCCAATAACTTTAATTACTCCATGGGTAGCCAATATAACTTTAATTACTCCATGGGTAGCCAATATAACTTTAATTACTCCATGGGTAACCAATATAACTTTAATTACTCCATGGGTAACCAATATAACTTTAATTACGGAGTAGCTAATATAACTTTAATTACTCCATGGGTAGCCAATATAACTTTAATTACGGAGTAGCTAATATAACTTTAATTACTCCATGGGTAGCCAATATAACTTTAATTACTCCTTGGGTAGCCAATAACTTTAATTACTCCATGGGTAGCCAATATAACTTTAATTACTCCATGGGTAGCCAATATAACTTTAATTACTCCATGGGTAGCCTATATAACTTTAATTACTCCATGAGTAACCAATATAACTTTAATTACGGAGTAGCTAATATAACTTTAATTACTCCATGGGTAGCCAATATAACTTTAATTACTCCATGGGTAGCCAATATAACTTTAATTACTCCATGGGTAGCCAATATAACTTTAATTACGGAGTAGCTAATATAACTTTAATTACTCCATGGGTAGCCAATATAACTTTAATTACTCCATGGGCAGCCAATATAACTTTAATTACTCCATGGGTAGCCAATATAACTTTAATTACTCCATGGGTAGCCAATATAACTTTAATTACGGAGTAGCTAATATAACTTTAATTACTCCATGGGTAGCCAATATAACTTTAATTACTCCATGGGTAGCCAATATAACTTTAATTACTCCTTGGGTAGCCAATAACTTTAATTACTCCATGGGTAGCCAATATAACTTTAATTACGGAGTAGCTAATATAACTTTAATTACTCCATGGGTAACCAATATAACTTTAATTACGGAGTAGCTAATATAACTTTAATTACTCCATGGGTAGCCAATATAACTTTAATTACTCCATGGGTAGCCAATATAATTTTAATTACTCCATGGGTAGCCAATATAACTTTAATTACTCCATGGGTAGCCAATATAACTTTAATTACGGAGTAGCTAATATAACTTTAATTACTCCATGGGTAACCAATATAACTTTAATTACGGAGTAGCTAATATAACTTTAATTACTCCATGGGTAGCCAATATAACTTTAATTACTCCTTGGGTAGCCAATAACTTTAATTACTCCATGGGTAGCCAATATCACTCTAATTACTCCATGGGTAGCCAATATAACTTTAATTACTCCATGGGTAGCCAATATAACTTTAATTACTCCATGGGTAGCCAATATAACTTTAATTACTCCATGGGTAGCCAATAACTTTAATTACTCCATGGGTAGCCAATATAACTTTAATTACTCCATGGGTAGCCAATATAACTTTAATTACTCCATGGGTAACCAATATAACTTTAATTACGGAGTAGCTAATATAACTTTAATTACTCCATGGGTAGCCAATATAACTTTAATTACTCCTTGGGTAGCCAATAACTTTAATTACTCCATGGGTAGCCAATATCACTCTAATTACTCCATGGGTAGCCAATATAACTTTAATTACTCCATGGGTAGCCAATATAACTTTAATTACTCCATGGGTAGCCAATAACTTTAATTACTCCATGGGTAGCCAATATAACTTTAATTACTCCTTGGGTAGCCAATAACTTTAATTACTCCATGGGTAGCCAATATCACTCTAATTACTCCATGGGTAGCCAATATAACTTTAATTACTCCATGGGTAGCCAATATAACTTTAATTACTCCATGGGTAGCCAATATAACTTTAATTACTCCATGGGTAGCCAATAACTTTAATTACTCCATGGGTAGCCAATATAACTTTAATTACTCCATGGGTAGCCAATATAACTTTAATTACTCCATGGGTAGCCAATAACTTTAATTACTCCATGGGTAGCCAATATAACTTTAATTACTCCATGGGTAACCAATATAACTTTAATTACGGAGTAGCTAATATAACTTTAATTACTCCATGGGTAGCCAATATAACTTTAATTACTCCTTGGGTAGCCAATAACTTTAATTACTCCATGGGTAGCCAATATCACTCTAATTACTCCATGGGTAGCCAATATAACTTTAATTACTCCATGGGTAGCCAATATAACTTTAATTACTCCATAGGTAGCCAATATAACTTTAATTACTCCATGGGCAGCCAATAACTTTAATTACTCCATGGGTAGCCAATATAACTTTAATTACTCCATGGGTAGCCAATATAACTTTAATTACTCCATAGGTAGCCAATATAACTTTAATTACGGAGTAGCTAATATAACTTTAATTACGGAGTAGCTAATATAACTTTAATTACTCCATGGGTAACCAATATAACTTTAATTACGGAGTAGCTAATATAACTTTAATTACTCCATGGGTAGCCAATATAACTTTAATTACTCCTTGGGTAACAAATATAACTTTAATTACTCCTTGGGTAGCCAATATAACTTTAATTACTCCTTGGGTAGCCAATATAACTTTAATTACTCCATGGGTAGCCAATATAACTTTAATTACTCCATGGGTAGCCAATATAACTTTAATTACGGAGTAGCTAATATAACTTTAATTACTCCATGGGTAACCAATATAACTTTAATTACTCCATGGGTAGCCAATATAACTTTAATTACTCCATGGGTAACCAATATAACTTTAATTACTCCATGGGTAGCCAATATAACTTTAATTACTCCATGGGTAGCCAATATAACTTTAATTACTCCATGGGTAGCCAATATAACTTTAATTACTCCATGGGTAGCCAATATAACTTTAATTACTCCATGGGTAGCCAATATAACTTTAATTACTCCATGGGTAGCCAATATAACTTTAATTACTCCTTGGGTAGCCAATAACTTTAATTACTCCATGGGTAGCCAATATCACTCTAATTACTCCATGGGTAGCCAATATAACTTTAATTACTCCATGGGTAGCCAATATAACTTTAATTACTCCATGGGTAGCCAATAACTTTAATTACTCCATGGGTAGCCAATATAACTTTAATTACTCCTTGGGTAGCCAATAACTTTAATTACTCCATGGGTAGCCAATATCACTCTAATTACTCCATGGGTAGCCAATATAACTTTAATTACTCCATGGGTAGCCAATATAACTTTAATTACTCCATGGGTAGCCAATATAACTTTAATTACTCCATGGGTAGCCAATAACTTTAATTACTCCATGGGTAGCCAATATAACTTTAATTACTCCATGGGTAGCCAATATAACTTTAATTACTCCATGGGTAGCCAATAACTTTAATTACTCCATGGGTAGCCAATATAACTTTAATTACTCCATGGGTAACCAATATAACTTTAATTACGGAGTAGCTAATATAACTTTAATTACTCCATGGGTAGCCAATATAACTTTAATTACTCCTTGGGTAGCCAATAACTTTAATTACTCCATGGGTAGCCAATATCACTCTAATTACTCCATGGGTAGCCAATATAACTTTAATTACTCCATGGGTAGCCAATATAACTTTAATTACTCCATAGGTAGCCAATATAACTTTAATTACTCCATGGGCAGCCAATAACTTTAATTACTCCATGGGTAGCCAATATAACTTTAATTACTCCATGGGTAGCCAATATAACTTTAATTACTCCATAGGTAGCCAATATAACTTTAATTACGGAGTAGCTAATATAACTTTAATTACGGAGTAGCTAATATAACTTTAATTACTCCATGGGTAACCAATATAACTTTAATTACGGAGTAGCTAATATAACTTTAATTACTCCATGGGTAGCCAATATAACTTTAATTACTCCTTGGGTAACAAATATAACTTTAATTACTCCTTGGGTAGCCAATATAACTTTAATTACTCCTTGGGTAGCCAATATAACTTTAATTACTCCATGGGTAGCCAATATAACTTTAATTACTCCATGGGTAGCCAATATAACTTTAATTACGGAGTAGCTAATATAACTTTAATTACTCCATGGGTAACCAATATAACTTTAATTACTCCATGGGTAGCCAATATAACTTTAATTACTCCATGGGTAACCAATATAACTTTAATTACTCCATGGGTAGCCAATATAACTTTAATTACTCCATGGGTAGCCAATATAACTTTAATTACTCCATGGGTAGCCAATATAACTTTAATTACTCCATGGGTAGCCAATATAACTTTAATTACTCCATGGGTAGCCAATATAACTTTAATTACTCCATGGGTAGCCAATATAACTTTAATTACGGAGTAGCTAATATAACTTTAATTACGGAGTAGCTAATATAACTTTAATTACTCCTTGGGTAACAAATATAACTTTAATTACTCCTTGGGTAGCCAATATAACTTTAATTACTCCTTGGGTAGCCAATATAACTTTAATTACTCCATGGGTAGCCAATATAACTTTAATTACTCCATGGGTAGCCAATATAACTTTAATTACTCCATGGGTAGCCAATATAACTTTAATTACTCCATGGGTAGCCAATATAACTTTAATTACGGAGTAGCTAATATAACTTTAATTACTCCATGGGTAGCCAATATAACTTTAATTACTCCATGGGTAGCCAATATAACTTTAATTACTCCTTGGGTAACCAATATAACTTTAATTACTCCATGGGTAGCCAATATAACTTTAATTACTCCATGGGTAACCAATATAACTTTAATTACTCCATGGGTAACCAATATAACTTTAATTACTCCATGGGTAACCAATATAACTTTAATTACTCCATGGGTAACCAATATAACTTTAATTACTCCATGGGTAGCCAATATAACTTTAATTACTCCATGGGTAGCCAATATAACTTTAATTACGGAGTAGCTAATATAACTTTAATTACTCCATGGGTAGCCAATATAACTTTAATTACTCCATGGGTAGCCAATATAACTTTAATTACTCCATGGGTAGCCAATATAACTTTAATTACGGAGTAGCTAATATAACTTTAATTACTCCATGGGTAGCCAATATAACTTTAATTACTCCATGGGTAGCCAATATAACTTTAATTACTCCTTGGGTAACCAATATAACTTTAATTACTCCATGGGTAGCCAATATAACTTTAATTACTCCATGGGTAACCAATATAACTTTAATTACTCCATGGGTAACCAATATAACTTTAATTACTCCATGGGTAACCAATATAACTTTAATTACTCCATGGGTAACCAATATAACTTTAATTACTCCATGGGTAGCCAATATAACTTTAATTACTCCATGGGTAACCAATATAACTTTAATTACGGAGTAGCTAATATAACTTTAATTACTCCATGGGTAACCAATATAACTTTAATTACTCCATGGGTAACCAATATAACTTTAATTACTCCATGGGTAGCCAATATAACTTTAATTACTCCATGGGTAACCAATATAACTTTAATTACGGAGTAGCTAATATAACTTTAATTACTCCATGGGTAACAAATATAACTTTAATTACTCCATGGGTAACCAATATAACTTTAATTACTCCATGGGTAGCCAATATAACTTTAATTACTCCATGGGTAACCAATATAACTTTAATTACGGAGTAGCTAATATAACTTTAATTACTCCATGGGTAACCAATATAACTTTAATTACTCCATGGGTAACCAATATAACTTTAATTACTCCATGGGTAGCCAATATAACTTTAATTTCTCCATGGGTAGCCAATATAACTTTAATTACTCCATGGGTAGCCAATATAACTTTAATTACGGAGTAGCTAATATAACTTTAATTACTCCTTGGGTAACAAATATAACTTTAATTACTCCACGGGTAGCCAATATAACTTTAATTACTCCATGGCTAGCCAATATAACTTTAATTACTCCATGGGTAGCCAATATAACTTTAATTACGGAGTAGCTAATATAACTTTAATTACTCCATGGGTAGCCAATATAACTTTAATTACTCCATGGGTAGCCAATATAACTTTAATTACGGAGTAGCTAATATAACTTTAATTACTCCATGGGTAGCCAATATAACTTTAATTACTCCATGGGTAGCCAATATAACTTTAATTACTCCTTGGGTAGCCAATATAACTTTAATTACGGAGTAGCTAATATAACTTTAATTACTCCATGGGTAGCCAATATAACTTTAATTACTCCATGGGCAGCCAATATAACTTTAATTACTCCATGGGTAGCCAATATAACTTTAATTACGGAGTAGCTAATATAACTTTAATTACTCCATGGGTAGCCAATATAACTTTAATTACGGAGTAGCTAATATAACTTTAATTACTCCTTGGGTAGCCAATATAACTTTAATTACGGAGTAGCTAATATAACTTTAATTACTCCATGGGTAGCCAATATAACTTTAATTACTCCATGGGTAGCCAATATAACTTTAATTACGGAGTAGCTAATATAACTTTAATTACTCCATGGGTAACAAATATAACTTTAATTACTCCATGGGTAGCCAATATAACTTTAATTACTCCATGGGTAGCCAATATAACTTTAATTACGGAGTAGCTAATATAACTTTAATTACTCCATGGGTAGCCAATATAACTTTAATTACTCCATGGGCAGCCAATATAACTTTAATTACTCCATGTGTAGCCAATATAACTTTAATTACGGAGTAGCTAATATAACTTTAATTACTCCATGGGTAACCAATATAACTTTAATTACTCCTTGGGTAGCCAATATAACTTTAATTACGGAGTAGCTAATATAACTTTAATTACTCCATGGGTAACCAATATAACTTTAATTACTCCTTGGGTAGCCAATATAACTTTAATTACTCCTTGGGTAGCCAATATAACTTTAATTACGGAGTAGCTAATATAACTTTAATTACTCCATGGGTAACCAATATAACTTTAATTACTCCTTGGGTAGCCAATATAACTTTAATTACTCCTTGGGTAGCCAATATAACTTTAATTACGGAGTAGCTAATATAACTTTAATTACTCCATGGGTAACCAATATAACTTTAATTACTCCTTGGGTAGCCAATATAACTTTAATTACGGAGTAGCTAATATAACTTTAATTACGGAGTAGCTAATATAACTTTAATTACGGAGTAGCCAATATAACTTTAATTACTCCATGGGTAACCAATAAAACTTTAATTACGGAGTAGCTAATATAACTTTAATTACGGAGTAGCCAATATAACTTTAATTACTCCATGGGTAGCCGATATAACTTTAATTACTCCTTGGGTAGCCAATATAACTTTAATTACTCCATGGGTAGCCAATATAACTTTAATTACGGAGTAGCTAATATAACTTTAATTACTCCATGGGTAGCCAATATAACTTTAATTACGGAGTAGCTAATATAACTTTAATTACTCCATGGGTAGCCAATAACTTTAATTACTCCATGGGTAGCCAATATAACTTTAATTACGGAGTAGCTAATATAACTTTAATTACTCCATGGGTAGCCAATATAACTTTAATTACTCCATGGGTAACCAATATAACTTTAATTACGGAGTAGCTCATATAACTTTAGTTACTCCATGGGTAGCCAATATAACTTTAATTACTCCATGGGTAACCAATATAACTTTAATTACGGAGTAGCTAATATAACTTTAATTACTCCATGGGTAGCCAATATAACTTTAATTACTCCATGGGTAGCCAATATAACTTTAATTACTCCATGGGTAGCCAATATAACTTTAATTACTCCATGGGTAACCAATATAACTTTAATTACGGAGTAGCTCATATAACTTTAGTTACTCCATGGGTAGCCAATATAACTTTAATTACTCCATGGGTAGCCAATATAACTTTAATTACTCCATGGGTAGCCAATATAACTTTAATTACTCCTTGGGTAACCAATATAACTTTAATTACGGAGTAGCTAATATAACTTTAATTACTCCTTGGGTAGCCAATATAACTTTAATTACTCCATGGGTAGCCAATATAACTTTAATTACTCCATGGGTAGCCAATATAACTTTAATTACTCCATGTGCAGCCAATATAACTTTAATTACTCCATGGGTAGCCAATATAACTTTAATTACTCCATGGGTAGCCAATATAACTTTAATTACTCCATGGGTAGCCAATATAACTTTAATTACTCCATGGGTAGCCAATAACTTTAATTACTCCTTGGGTAGCCAATATAACTTTAATTACGGAGTAGCCAATATAACTTTAATTACTCCTTGGGTAGCCAATATAACTTTAATTACTCCATGGGTAGCCAATATAACTTTAATTACGGAGTAGCTAATATAACTTTAATTACTCCTTGGGTAGCCAATATAACTTTAATTACTCCATGGGTAGCCAATATAACTTTAATTACGGAGTAGCTAATATAACTTTAATTACTCCATGGGTAGCCAATATAACTTTAATTACTCCATGGGTAGCCAATATAACTTTAATTACTCCTTGGGTAACCAATATAACTTTAATTACTCCATGGGTAGCCAATATAACTTTAATTACTCCATGGGTAACCAATATAACTTTAATTACTCCATGGGTAACCAATATAACTTTAATTACTCCATGGGTAACCAATATAACTTTAATTACTCCATGGGTAACCAATATAACTTTAATTACTCCATGGGTAGCCAATATAACTTTAATTACTCCATGGGTAGCCAATATAACTTTAATTACGGAGTAGCTAATATAACTTTAATTACTCCATGGGTAGCCAATATAACTTTAATTACTCCATGGGTAGCCAATATAACTTTAATTACTCCATGGGTAGCCAATATAACTTTAATTACGGAGTAGCTAATATAACTTTAATTACTCCATGGGTAGCCAATATAACTTTAATTACTCCATGGGTAGCCAATATAACTTTAATTACTCCTTGGGTAACCAATATAACTTTAATTACTCCATGGGTAGCCAATATAACTTTAATTACTCCATGGGTAACCAATATAACTTTAATTACTCCATGGGTAACCAATATAACTTTAATTACTCCATGGGTAACCAATATAACTTTAATTACTCCATGGGTAACCAATATAACTTTAATTACTCCATGGGTAACCAATATAACTTTAATTACTCCATGGGTAGCCAATATAACTTTAATTACTCCTTGGGTAACCAATATAACTTTAATTACTCCATGGGTAGCCAATATAACTTTAATTACTCCATGGGTAACCAATATAACTTTAATTACTCCATGGGTAACCAATATAACTTTAATTACTCCATGGGTAACCAATATAACTTTAATTACTCCATGGGTAACCAATATAACTTTAATTACTCCATGGGTAGCCAATATAACTTTAATTACTCCATGGGTAGCCAATATAACTTTAATTACGGAGTAGCTAATATAACTTTAATTACTCCATGGGTAGCCAATATAACTTTAATTACTCCATGGGTAGCCAATATAACTTTAATTACTCCATGGGTAGCCAATATAACTTTAATTACGGAGTAGCTAATATAACTTTAATTACTCCATGGGTAGCCAATATAACTTTAATTACTCCATGGGTAGCCAATATAACTTTAATTACTCCTTGGGTAACCAATATAACTTTAATTACTCCATGGGTAGCCAATATAACTTTAATTACTCCATGGGTAACCAATATAACTTTAATTACTCCATGGGTAACCAATATAACTTTAATTACTCCATGGGTAACCAATAAAACTTTAATTACGGAGTAGCTAATATAACTTTAATTACGGAGTAGCCAATATAACTTTAATTACTCCATGGGTAGCCGATATAACTTTAATTACTCCTTGGGTAGCCAATATAACTTTAATTACTCCATGGGTAGCCAATATAACTTTAATTACGGAGTAGCTAATATAACTTTAATTACTCCATGGGTAGCCAATATAACTTTAATTACGGAGTAGCTAATATAACTTTAATTACTCCATGGGTAGCCAATAACTTTAATTACTCCATGGGTAGCCAATATAACTTTAATTACGGAGTAGCTAATATAACTTTAATTACTCCATGGGTAGCCAATATAACTTTAATTACTCCATGGGTAACCAATATAACTTTAATTACGGAGTAGCTCATATAACTTTAGTTACTCCATGGGTAGCCAATATAACTTTAATTACTCCATGGGTAACCAATATAACTTTAATTACGGAGTAGCTAATATAACTTTAATTACTCCATGGGTAGCCAATATAACTTTAATTACTCCATGGGTAGCCAATATAACTTTAATTACTCCATGGGTAGCCAATATAACTTTAATTACTCCATGGGTAACCAATATAACTTTAATTACGGAGTAGCTCATATAACTTTAGTTACTCCATGGGTAGCCAATATAACTTTAATTACTCCATGGGTAGCCAATATAACTTTAATTACTCCATGGGTAGCCAATATAACTTTAATTACTCCTTGGGTAACCAATATAACTTTAATTACGGAGTAGCTAATATAACTTTAATTACTCCTTGGGTAGCCAATATAACTTTAATTACTCCATGGGTAGCCAATATAACTTTAATTACTCCATGGGTAGCCAATATAACTTTAATTACTCCATGTGCAGCCAATATAACTTTAATTACTCCATGGGTAGCCAATATAACTTTAATTACTCCATGGGTAGCCAATATAACTTTAATTACTCCATGGGTAGCCAATATAACTTTAATTACTCCATGGGTAGCCAATAACTTTAATTACTCCTTGGGTAGCCAATATAACTTTAATTACGGAGTAGCCAATATAACTTTAATTACGGAGTAGCTAATATAACTTTAATTACTCCTTGGGTAGCCAATATAACTTTAATTACTCCATGGGTAGCCAATATAACTTTAATTACGGAGTAGCTAATATAACTTTAATTACTCCTTGGGTAGCCAATATAACTTTAATTACTCCATGGGTAGCCAATATAACTTTAATTACGGAGTAGCTAATATAACTTTAATTACTCCATGGGTAGCCAATATAACTTTAATTACTCCATGGGTAGCCAATATAACTTTAATTACTCCTTGGGTAACCAATATAACTTTAATTACTCCATGGGTAGCCAATATAACTTTAATTACTCCATGGGTAACCAATATAACTTTAATTACTCCATGGGTAACCAATATAACTTTAATTACTCCATGGGTAACCAATATAACTTTAATTACTCCATGGGTAACCAATATAACTTTAATTACTCCATGGGTAGCCAATATAACTTTAATTACTCCATGGGTAGCCAATATAACTTTAATTACGGAGTAGCTAATATAACTTTAATTACTCCATGGGTAGCCAATATAACTTTAATTACTCCATGGGTAGCCAATATAACTTTAATTACTCCATGGGTAGCCAATATAACTTTAATTACGGAGTAGCTAATATAACTTTAATTACTCCATGGGTAGCCAATATAACTTTAATTACTCCATGGGTAGCCAATATAACTTTAATTACTCCTTGGGTAACCAATATAACTTTAATTACTCCATGGGTAGCCAATATAACTTTAATTACTCCATGGGTAACCAATATAACTTTAATTACTCCATGGGTAACCAATATAACTTTAATTACTCCATGGGTAACCAATATAACTTTAATTACTCCATGGGTAACCAATATAACTTTAATTACTCCATGGGTAACCAATATAACTTTAATTACTCCATGGGTAGCCAATATAACTTTAATTACTCCTTGGGTAACCAATATAACTTTAATTACTCCATGGGTAGCCAATATAACTTTAATTACTCCATGGGTAACCAATATAACTTTAATTACTCCATGGGTAACCAATATAACTTTAATTACTCCATGGGTAACCAATATAACTTTAATTACTCCATGGGTAACCAATATAACTTTAATTACTCCATGGGTAGCCAATATAACTTTAATTACTCCATGGGTAGCCAATATAACTTTAATTACGGAGTAGCTAATATAACTTTAATTACTCCATGGGTAGCCAATATAACTTTAATTACTCCATGGGTAGCCAATATAACTTTAATTACTCCATGGGTAGCCAATATAACTTTAATTACGGAGTAGCTAATATAACTTTAATTACTCCATGGGTAGCCAATATAACTTTAATTACTCCATGGGTAGCCAATATAACTTTAATTACTCCTTGGGTAACCAATATAACTTTAATTACTCCATGGGTAGCCAATATAACTTTAATTACTCCATGGGTAACCAATATAACTTTAATTACTCCATGGGTAACCAATATAACTTTAATTACTCCATGGGTAACCAATAAAACTTTAATTACGGAGTAGCTAATATAACTTTAATTACGGAGTAGCCAATATAACTTTAATTACTCCATGGGTAGCCGATATAACTTTAATTACTCCTTGGGTAGCCAATATAACTTTAATTACTCCATGGGTAGCCAATATAACTTTAATTACGGAGTAGCTAATATAACTTTAATTACTCCATGGGTAGCCAATATAACTTTAATTACGGAGTAGCTAATATAACTTTAATTACTCCATGGGTAGCCAATAACTTTAATTACTCCATGGGTAGCCAATATAACTTTAATTACGGAGTAGCTAATATAACTTTAATTACTCCATGGGTAGCCAATATAACTTTAATTACTCCATGGGTAACCAATATAACTTTAATTACGGAGTAGCTCATATAACTTTAGTTACTCCATGGGTAGCCAATATAACTTTAATTACTCCATGGGTAACCAATATAACTTTAATTACGGAGTAGCTAATATAACTTTAATTACTCCATGGGTAGCCAATATAACTTTAATTACTCCATGGGTAGCCAATATAACTTTAATTACTCCATGGGTAGCCAATATAACTTTAATTACTCCATGGGTAACCAATATAACTTTAATTACGGAGTAGCTCATATAACTTTAGTTACTCCATGGGTAGCCAATATAACTTTAATTACTCCATGGGTAGCCAATATAACTTTAATTACTCCATGGGTAGCCAATATAACTTTAATTACTCCTTGGGTAACCAATATAACTTTAATTACGGAGTAGCTAATATAACTTTAATTACTCCTTGGGTAGCCAATATAACTTTAATTACTCCATGGGTAGCCAATATAACTTTAATTACTCCATGGGTAGCCAATATAACTTTAATTACTCCATGTGCAGCCAATATAACTTTAATTACTCCATGGGTAGCCAATATAACTTTAATTACTCCATGGGTAGCCAATATAACTTTAATTACTCCATGGGTAGCCAATATAACTTTAATTACTCCATGGGTAGCCAATAACTTTAATTACTCCTTGGGTAGCCAATATAACTTTAATTACGGAGTAGCCAATATAACTTTAATTACGGAGTAGCTAATATAACTTTAATTACTCCTTGGGTAGCCAATATAACTTTAATTACTCCATGGGTAGCCAATATAACTTTAATTACGGAGTAGCTAATATAACTTTAATTACTCCATGGGTAGCCAATATAACTTTAATTACTCCATGGGTAGCCAATATAACTTTAATTACTCCTTGGGTAACCAATATAACTTTAATTACTCCATGGGTAGCCAATATAACTTTAATTACTCCATGGGTAACCAATATAACTTTAATTACTCCATGGGTAACCAATATAACTTTAATTACTCCATGGGTAACCAATATAACTTTAATTACTCCATGGGTAACCAATATAACTTTAATTACTCCATGGGTAGCCAATATAACTTTAATTACTCCATGGGTAGCCAATATAACTTTAATTACTCCATGGGTAGCCAATATAACTTTAATTACTCCATGGGTAGCCAATAACTTTAATTACTCCTTGGGTAGCCAATATAACTTTAATTACGGAGTAGCCAATATAACTTTAATTACGGAGTAGCTAATATAACTTTAATTACTCCTTGGGTAGCCAATATAACTTTAATTACTCCATGGGTAGCCAATATAACTTTAATTACGGAGTAGCTAATATAACTTTAATTACTCCATGGGTAGCCAATATAACTTTAATTACTCCATGGGTAGCCAATATAACTTTAATTACTCCTTGGGTAACCAATATAACTTTAATTACTCCATGGGTAGCCAATATAACTTTAATTACTCCATGGGTAACCAATATAACTTTAATTACTCCATGGGTAACCAATATAACTTTAATTACTCCATGGGTAACCAATATAACTTTAATTACTCCATGGGTAACCAATATAACTTTAATTACTCCATGGGTAGCCAATATAACTTTAATTACTCCATGGGTAGCCAATATAACTTTAATTACGGAGTAGCTAATATAACTTTAATTACTCCATGGGTAGCCAATATAACTTTAATTACTCCATGGGTAGCCAATATAACTTTAATTACTCCATGGGTAGCCAATATAACTTTAATTACGGAGTAGCTAATATAACTTTAATTACTCCATGGGTAGCCAATATAACTTTAATTACTCCATGGGTAGCCAATATAACTTTAATTACTCCTTGGGTAACCAATATAACTTTAATTACTCCATGGGTAGCCAATATAACTTTAATTACTCCATGGGTAACCAATATAACTTTAATTACTCCATGGGTAACCAATATAACTTTAATTACTCCATGGGTAACCAATATAACTTTAATTACTCCATGGGTAACCAATATAACTTTAATTACTCCATGGGTAACCAATATAACTTTAATTACTCCATGGGTAGCCAATATAACTTTAATTACTCCTTGGGTAACCAATATAACTTTAATTACTCCATGGGTAGCCAATATAACTTTAATTACTCCATGGGTAACCAATATAACTTTAATTACTCCATGGGTAACCAATATAACTTTAATTACTCCATGGGTAACCAATATAACTTTAATTACTCCATGGGTAACCAATATAACTTTAATTACTCCATGGGTAGCCAATATAACTTTAATTACTCCATGGGTAGCCAATATAACTTTAATTACGGAGTAGCTAATATAACTTTAATTACTCCATGGGTAGCCAATATAACTTTAATTACTCCATGGGTAGCCAATATAACTTTAATTACTCCATGGGTAGCCAATATAACTTTAATTACGGAGTAGCTAATATAACTTTAATTACTCCATGGGTAGCCAATATAACTTTAATTACTCCATGGGTAGCCAATATAACTTTAATTACTCCTTGGGTAACCAATATAACTTTAATTACTCCATGGGTAGCCAATATAACTTTAATTACTCCATGGGTAACCAATATAACTTTAATTACTCCATGGGTAACCAATATAACTTTAATTACTCCATGGGTAACCAATAAAACTTTAATTACGGAGTAGCTAATATAACTTTAATTACGGAGTAGCCAATATAACTTTAATTACTCCATGGGTAGCCGATATAACTTTAATTACTCCTTGGGTAGCCAATATAACTTTAATTACTCCATGGGTAGCCAATATAACTTTAATTACGGAGTAGCTAATATAACTTTAATTACTCCATGGGTAGCCAATATAACTTTAATTACGGAGTAGCTAATATAACTTTAATTACTCCATGGGTAGCCAATAACTTTAATTACTCCATGGGTAGCCAATATAACTTTAATTACGGAGTAGCTAATATAACTTTAATTACTCCATGGGTAGCCAATATAACTTTAATTACTCCATGGGTAACCAATATAACTTTAATTACGGAGTAGCTCATATAACTTTAGTTACTCCATGGGTAGCCAATATAACTTTAATTACTCCATGGGTAACCAATATAACTTTAATTACGGAGTAGCTAATATAACTTTAATTACTCCATGGGTAGCCAATATAACTTTAATTACTCCATGGGTAGCCAATATAACTTTAATTACTCCATGGGTAGCCAATATAACTTTAATTACTCCATGGGTAACCAATATAACTTTAATTACGGAGTAGCTCATATAACTTTAGTTACTCCATGGGTAGCCAATATAACTTTAATTACTCCATGGGTAGCCAATATAACTTTAATTACTCCATGGGTAGCCAATATAACTTTAATTACTCCTTGGGTAACCAATATAACTTTAATTACGGAGTAGCTAATATAACTTTAATTACTCCTTGGGTAGCCAATATAACTTTAATTACTCCATGGGTAGCCAATATAACTTTAATTACTCCATGGGTAGCCAATATAACTTTAATTACTCCATGTGCAGCCAATATAACTTTAATTACTCCATGGGTAGCCAATATAACTTTAATTACTCCATGGGTAGCCAATATAACTTTAATTACTCCATGGGTAGCCAATATAACTTTAATTACTCCATGGGTAGCCAATAACTTTAATTACTCCTTGGGTAGCCAATATAACTTTAATTACGGAGTAGCCAATATAACTTTAATTACGGAGTAGCTAATATAACTTTAATTACTCCTTGGGTAGCCAATATAACTTTAATTACTCCATGGGTAGCCAATATAACTTTAATTACGGAGTAGCTAATATAACTTTAATTACTCCATGGGTAGCCAATATAACTTTAATTACTCCATGGGTAGCCAATATAACTTTAATTACTCCTTGGGTAACCAATATAACTTTAATTACTCCATGGGTAGCCAATATAACTTTAATTACTCCATGGGTAACCAATATAACTTTAATTACTCCATGGGTAACCAATATAACTTTAATTACTCCATGGGTAACCAATATAACTTTAATTACTCCATGGGTAACCAATATAACTTTAATTACTCCATGGGTAGCCAATATAACTTTAATTACTCCATGGGTAGCCAATATAACTTTAATTACGGAGTAGCTAATATAACTTTAATTACTCCATGGGTAGCCAATATAACTTTAATTACTCCATGGGTAGCCAATATAACTTTAATTACTCCATGGGTAGCCAATATAACTTTAATTACGGAGTAGCTAATATAACTTTAATTACTCCATGGGTAGCCAATATAACTTTAATTACTCCATGGGTAGCCAATATAACTTTAATTACTCCTTGGGTAACCAATATAACTTTAATTACTCCATGGGTAGCCAATATAACTTTAATTACTCCATGGGTAACCAATATAACTTTAATTACTCCATGGGTAACCAATATAACTTTAATTACTCCATGGGTAACCAATATAACTTTAATTACTCCATGGGTAACCAATATAACTTTAATTACTCCATGGGTAACCAATATAACTTTAATTACTCCATGGGTAGCCAATATAACTTTAATTACTCCTTGGGTAACCAATATAACTTTAATTACTCCATGGGTAGCCAATATAACTTTAATTACTCCATGGGTAACCAATATAACTTTAATTACTCCATGGGTAACCAATATAACTTTAATTACTCCATGGGTAACCAATATAACTTTAATTACTCCATGGGTAACCAATATAACTTTAATTACTCCATGGGTAGCCAATATAACTTTAATTACGGAGTAGCTAATATAACTTTAATTACTCCATGGGTAACCAATATAACTTTAATTACTCCATGGGTAACCAATATAACTTTAATTACTCCATGGGTAGCCAATATAACTTTAATTACGGAGTAGCTAATATAACTTTAATTACTCCATGGGTAGCCAATAACTTTAATTACTCCATGGGTAGCCAATATAACTTTAATTACGGAGTAGCTAATATAACTTTAATTACTCCATGGGTAGCCAATATAACTTTAATTACTCCATGGGTAACCAATATAACTTTAATTACGGAGTAGCTCATATAACTTTAGTTACTCCATGGGTAGCCAATATAACTTTAATTACTCCATGGGTAACCAATATAACTTTAATTACGGAGTAGCTAATATAACTTTAATTACTCCATGGGTAGCCAATATAACTTTAATTACTCCATGGGTAGCCAATATAACTTTAATTACTCCATGGGTAGCCAATATAACTTTAATTACTCCATGGGTAACCAATATAACTTTAATTACGGAGTAGCTCATATAACTTTAGTTACTCCATGGGTAGCCAATATAACTTTAATTACTCCATGGGTAGCCAATATAACTTTAATTACTCCATGGGTAGCCAATATAACTTTAATTACTCCTTGGGTAACCAATATAACTTTAATTACGGAGTAGCTAATATAACTTTAATTACTCCTTGGGTAGCCAATATAACTTTAATTACTCCATGGGTAGCCAATATAACTTTAATTACTCCATGGGTAGCCAATATAACTTTAATTACTCCATGTGCAGCCAATATAACTTTAATTACTCCATGGGTAGCCAATATAACTTTAATTACTCCATGGGTAGCCAATATAACTTTAATTACTCCATGGGTAGCCAATATAACTTTAATTACTCCATGGGTAGCCAATAACTTTAATTACTCCTTGGGTAGCCAATATAACTTTAATTACGGAGTAGCCAATATAACTTTAATTACGGAGTAGCTAATATAACTTTAATTACTCCTTGGGTAGCCAATATAACTTTAATTACTCCATGGGTAGCCAATATAACTTTAATTACGGAGTAGCTAATATAACTTTAATTACTCCATGGGTAGCCAATATAACTTTAATTACTCCATGGGTAGCCAATATAACTTTAATTACTCCTTGGGTAACCAATATAACTTTAATTACTCCATGGGTAGCCAATATAACTTTAATTACTCCATGGGTAACCAATATAACTTTAATTACTCCATGGGTAACCAATATAACTTTAATTACTCCATGGGTAACCAATATAACTTTAATTACTCCATGGGTAACCAATATAACTTTAATTACTCCATGGGTAGCCAATATAACTTTAATTACTCCATGGGTAGCCAATATAACTTTAATTACGGAGTAGCTAATATAACTTTAATTACTCCATGGGTAGCCAATATAACTTTAATTACTCCATGGGTAGCCAATATAACTTTAATTACTCCATGGGTAGCCAATATAACTTTAATTACGGAGTAGCTAATATAACTTTAATTACTCCATGGGTAGCCAATATAACTTTAATTACTCCATGGGTAGCCAATATAACTTTAATTACTCCTTGGGTAACCAATATAACTTTAATTACTCCATGGGTAGCCAATATAACTTTAATTACTCCATGGGTAACCAATATAACTTTAATTACTCCATGGGTAACCAATATAACTTTAATTACTCCATGGGTAACCAATATAACTTTAATTACTCCATGGGTAACCAATATAACTTTAATTACTCCATGGGTAACCAATATAACTTTAATTACTCCATGGGTAGCCAATATAACTTTAATTACTCCTTGGGTAACCAATATAACTTTAATTACTCCATGGGTAGCCAATATAACTTTAATTACTCCATGGGTAACCAATATAACTTTAATTACTCCATGGGTAACCAATATAACTTTAATTACTCCATGGGTAACCAATATAACTTTAATTACTCCATGGGTAACCAATATAACTTTAATTACTCCATGGGTAGCCAATATAACTTTAATTACTCCATGGGTAGCCAATATAACTTTAATTACGGAGTAGCTAATATAACTTTAATTACTCCATGGGTAGCCAATATAACTTTAATTACTCCATGGGTAGCCAATATAACTTTAATTACTCCATGGGTAGCCAATATAACTTTAATTACGGAGTAGCTAATATAACTTTAATTACTCCATGGGTAGCCAATATAACTTTAATTACTCCATGGGTAGCCAATATAACTTTAATTACTCCTTGGGTAACCAATATAACTTTAATTACTCCATGGGTAGCCAATATAACTTTAATTACTCCATGGGTAACCAATATAACTTTAATTACTCCATGGGTAACCAATATAACTTTAATTACTCCATGGGTAACCAATATAACTTTAATTACTCCATGGGTAACCAATATAACTTTAATTACTCCATGGGTAGCCAATATAACTTTAATTACTCCATGGGTAACCAATATAACTTTAATTACGGAGTAGCTAATATAACTTTAATTACTCCATGGGTAACCAATATAACTTTAATTACTCCATGGGTAACCAATATAACTTTAATTACTCCATGGGTAGCCAATATAACTTTAATTACTCCATGGGTAACCAATATAACTTTAATTACGGAGTAGCTAATATAACTTTAATTACTCCATGGGTAACAAATATAACTTTAATTACTCCATGGGTAACCAATATAACTTTAATTACTCCATGGGTAGCCAATATAACTTTAATTACTCCATGGGTAACCAATATAACTTTAATTACGGAGTAGCTAATATAACTTTAATTACTCCATGGGTAACCAATATAACTTTAATTACTCCATGGGTAACCAATATAACTTTAATTACTCCATGGGTAGCCAATATAACTTTAATTTCTCCATGGGTAGCCAATATAACTTTAATTACTCCATGGGTAGCCAATATAACTTTAATTACGGAGTAGCTAATATAACTTTAATTACTCCTTGGGTAACAAATATAACTTTAATTACTCCACGGGTAGCCAATATAACTTTAATTACTCCATGGCTAGCCAATATAACTTTAATTACTCCATGGGTAGCCAATATAACTTTAATTACGGAGTAGCTAATATAACTTTAATTACTCCATGGGTAGCCAATATAACTTTAATTACTCCATGGGTAGCCAATATAACTTTAATTACGGAGTAGCTAATATAACTTTAATTACTCCATGGGTAGCCAATATAACTTTAATTACTCCATGGGTAGCCAATATAACTTTAATTACTCCTTGGGTAGCCAATATAACTTTAATTACGGAGTAGCTAATATAACTTTAATTACTCCATGGGTAGCCAATATAACTTTAATTACGGAGTAGCTAATATAACTTTAATTACTCCATGGGTAGCCAATATAACTTTAATTACGGAGTAGCTAATATAACTTTAATTACTCCTTGGGTAGCCAATATAACTTTAATTACGGAGTAGCTAATATAACTTTAATTACTCCATGGGTAGCCAATATAACTTTAATTACTCCATGGGTAGCCAATATAACTTTAATTACGGAGTAGCTAATATAACTTTAATTACTCCATGGGTAACAAATATAACTTTAATTACTCCATGGGTAGCCAATATAACTTTAATTACTCCATGGGTAGCCAATATAACTTTAATTACGGAGTAGCTAATATAACTTTAATTACTCCATGGGTAGCCAATATAACTTTAATTACTCCATGGGCAGCCAATATAACTTTAATTACTCCATGTGTAGCCAATATAACTTTAATTACGGAGTAGCTAATATAACTTTAATTACTCCATGGGTAACCAATATAACTTTAATTACTCCTTGGGTAGCCAATATAACTTTAATTACGGAGTAGCTAATATAACTTTAATTACTCCATGGGTAACCAATATAACTTTAATTACTCCTTGGGTAGCCAATATAACTTTAATTACTCCTTGGGTAGCCAATATAACTTTAATTACGGAGTAGCTAATATAACTTTAATTACTCCATGGGTAACCAATATAACTTTAATTACTCCTTGGGTAGCCAATATAACTTTAATTACTCCTTGGGTAGCCAATATAACTTTAATTACGGAGTAGCTAATATAACTTTAATTACTCCATGGGTAACCAATATAACTTTAATTACTCCTTGGGTAGCCAATATAACTTTAATTACGGAGTAGCTAATATAACTTTAATTACGGAGTAGCTAATATAACTTTAATTACGGAGTAGCCAATATAACTTTAATTACTCCATGGGTAACCAATAAAACTTTAATTACGGAGTAGCTAATATAACTTTAATTACGGAGTAGCCAATATAACTTTAATTACTCCATGGGTAGCCGATATAACTTTAATTACTCCTTGGGTAGCCAATATAACTTTAATTACTCCATGGGTAGCCAATATAACTTTAATTACGGAGTAGCTAATATAACTTTAATTACTCCATGGGTAGCCAATATAACTTTAATTACGGAGTAGCTAATATAACTTTAATTACTCCATGGGTAGCCAATAACTTTAATTACTCCATGGGTAGCCAATATAACTTTAATTACGGAGTAGCTAATATAACTTTAATTACTCCATGGGTAGCCAATATAACTTTAATTACTCCATGGGTAACCAATATAACTTTAATTACGGAGTAGCTCATATAACTTTAGTTACTCCATGGGTAGCCAATATAACTTTAATTACTCCATGGGTAACCAATATAACTTTAATTACGGAGTAGCTAATATAACTTTAATTACTCCATGGGTAGCCAATATAACTTTAATTACTCCATGGGTAGCCAATATAACTTTAATTACTCCATGGGTAGCCAATATAACTTTAATTACTCCATGGGTAACCAATATAACTTTAATTACGGAGTAGCTCATATAACTTTAGTTACTCCATGGGTAGCCAATATAACTTTAATTACTCCATGGGTAGCCAATATAACTTTAATTACTCCATGGGTAGCCAATATAACTTTAATTACTCCTTGGGTAACCAATATAACTTTAATTACGGAGTAGCTAATATAACTTTAATTACTCCTTGGGTAGCCAATATAACTTTAATTACTCCATGGGTAGCCAATATAACTTTAATTACTCCATGGGTAGCCAATATAACTTTAATTACTCCATGTGCAGCCAATATAACTTTAATTACTCCATGGGTAGCCAATATAACTTTAATTACTCCATGGGTAGCCAATATAACTTTAATTACTCCATGGGTAGCCAATATAACTTTAATTACTCCATGGGTAGCCAATAACTTTAATTACTCCTTGGGTAGCCAATATAACTTTAATTACGGAGTAGCCAATATAACTTTAATTACGGAGTAGCTAATATAACTTTAATTACTCCTTGGGTAGCCAATATAACTTTAATTACTCCATGGGTAGCCAATATAACTTTAATTACTCCATGTGCAGCCAATATAACTTTAATTACTCCATGGGTAGCCAATATAACTTTAATTACTCCATGGGTAGCCAATATAACTTTAATTACGGAGTAGCCAATATAACTTTAATTACGGAGTAGCTAATATAACTTTAATTACTCCTTGGGTAACCAATATAACTTTAATTACGGAGTAGCCAATATAACTTTAATTACGGAGTAGCTAATATAACTTTAATTACTCCTTGGGTAGCCAATATAACTTTAATTACTCCATGGGTAGCCAATAACTTTAATTACTCCATGGGTAACAAATATAACTTTAATTACTCCTTGGGTAACCAATATAACTTTAATTACTCCTTGGGTAGCCAATATAACTTTAATTACTCCTTGGGTAACCAATATAACTTTAATTACTCCTTGGGTAACCAATATAACTTTAATTACGGAGTAGCCAATATAACTTTAATTACGGAGTAGCTAATATAACTTTATGATGATGATGATGATGCTGATTTAATATTTAAAAACATTTGAATTAAAATAAATACCAATCAGACAATAAAAACCCGGACGAGCCGGTATAATGTAGGACAATCGTTAGTTCACCGGTAGGCCTATAGATGAAAAAGCACAGTAAATAATCACATGAAATATTAGGTGTCCAAACGTTTCTATTAAAGTAATAATACAAATGTAGCCACTTCGCTAGATTTCCTTATTTATTTTAAATTCCAAAGTAGTCAAGTATGCGCTGGTGCTTTATATCAAATGCTGTGTTCGGTAGCTGATAACAACTCTTGATGAAGGCTGCGTGTAGCTTATCTGATAATCTACTGGGACACATCTTCAATCGTGAAAAAATATTCCCTTTATTGTATTTATAATTGATAATAGAAGTGAGTGTAGGAAGTCCATGACATGCGGCACCTAAACGATATGTGCTGCCCAGACCGCAGTAACGAGACGGAGAAGATCCAGAGCTGTGCGCAGGCCCTCCCAAAGAGTTATTATATTGCAAAGTGAGCCGGAGAGAGCTCTGGATCAAGGAGCTAGGGCTTTGTAGACCCCTGAACAGTGTTCCGGTGCAATGACTTAAAGCCATTACCGACAAATCGGGAGCCTCATACAAATTAGAGATAATGCCATCTGAGGCATAATTTCCAACATGAAGAAGACTACGTAGGATCTTCCTATGGTATGCATCTACAGCATTGATATCCGATTTATTCAGTGCCCCAAAATTATAACAATTCCTGTATAGTATTGATGGTATTGCAAGAGATTTCCAGAGCTTGGCAATGCACCCAACATCGTATCGTTGAGAGGTCCATCTTTGATTGTGGAAGATTTCTGAGTGAGTTGCTATCGACTTGATGATTTCAGCCTTGTGACTACGATTTTGCCCTATTTTGAAACCTAGAAAAGAGATATGTTCTGAGGCATTTGTTAGATGTCCATTGATGGAGAGCTTGTCAGTTATTAATGACGACTTGCCAGAGGAAAAGGCAGTCCAATTTGTCTTAGAATTGTCAATCTTTAGATTTAGTCGTCCAAGTGAAAAAACTATTTCACTGGCCATCTTTTCCATTGCAGAAGTAGAGGTACTGATCATGATAAAGTCATCCGCATAGGAGAAGGCACCTAAGGGAAGTCCATGAATCGTGCAGCCACTGTTATTTTCTTGCACTCTGTTAAAAACTTCCTTCAGATAGAAATTAAACAATGTTGGGGATAATAGCGACCCCTGTTTCAGTCCCACATACAGCTTTATTCCCTCTGAAGATATGAGATTACCGATACGAACATAGGCACACGTACTAGAGTAATATATGAGCAGCAACCTTGCTATATAAGGATTTATTTCCGTTTCCTCCAGCAACTTAGTGATTAGCAGTGGTATATCAACAGAGTCGAAGGCCGCTGCAACGTCCATCTGTGTAACATACACATTCGATCCCCCAGCAACATAATATTGTATAATCTCCAGAATAGAAGCAATCGCCATGTCAGAACCAATAATTACTCCTTGGGTAGCCAATATAACTTTAATTACTCCATGGGTAGCCAATATAACTTTAATTACTCCATGGGTAACCAATATAACTTTAATTACTCCATGGGTAACCAATATAACTTTAATTACGGAGTAGCTAATATAACTTTAATTACTCCTTGGGTAACCAATATAACTTTAATTACGGAGTAGCCAATATAACTTTAATTACGGAGTAGCTAATATAACTTTAATTACTCCTTGGGTAACCAATATAACTTTAATTACGGAGTAGCCAATATAACTTTAATTACGGAGTAGCTAATATAACTTTAATTACACCTTGGGTAGCCAATATAACTTTAATTACTCCATGGGTAGCCAATATAACTTTAATTACTCCATGGGTAGCCAATAACTTTAATTACTCCATGGGTAGCCAATATAACTTTAATTACTCCATGGGTAGCCAATATAACTTTAATTACTCCTTGGGTAGCCAATATAACTTTAATTACTCCATGGGTAGCCAATATAACTTTAATTACTCCATGGGTAGCCAATATAACTTTAATTACTCCTTGGGTAACCAATATAACTTTAATTACGGAGTAGCCAATATAACTTTAATTACGGAGTAGCTAATATAACTTTAATTACTCCTTGGGTAGCCAATATAACTTTAATTACTCCATGGGTAGCCAATATAACTTTAATTACTCCATGGGTAGCCAATAACTTTAATTACTCCATGGGTAGCCAATATAACTTTAATTACTCCATGGGTAGCCAATATAACTTTAATTACTCCTTGGGTAGCCAATATAACTTTAATTACTCCATGGGTAGCCAATATAACTTTAATTACTCCATGGGTAGCCAATATAACTTTAATTACTCCTTGGGTAACCAATATAACTTTAATTACGGAGTAGCCAATATAACTTTAATTACGGAGTAGCTCATATAACTTTAATTACTCCATGAGTAGCCAATATAACTTTAATTACTCCATGGGTAGCCAATATAACTTTAATTACTCCTTGGGTAGCCAATATAACTTTAATTACTCCATGGGTAGCCAATATAACTTTAATTACTCCATGGGTAGCCAATATAACTTTAATTACTCCTTGGGTAACCAATATAACTTTAATTACGGAGTAGCTAATATAACTTTAATTACTCCTTGGGTAACCAATATAACTTTAATTACGGAGTAGCCAATATAACTTTAATTACGGAGTAGCTAATATAACTTTAATTACTCCATGGGTAGCCAATATAACTTTAATTACTCCATGGGTAACAAATATAACTTTAATTACTCCATGGGTAGCCAATATAACTTTAATTACTCCATGGGTAGCCGATATAACTTTAATTACTCCATGGGTAGCCAATATAACTTTAATTACTCCATGGGTAACAAATATAACTTTAATTACTCCATGGGTAGCCAATATAACTTTAATTACTCCATGGGTAGCCGATATAACTTTAATTACTCCATGGGTAGCCAATATAACTTTAATTACTCCATGGGTAGCCAATATAACTTTAATTACTCCATGGGTAACAAATATAACTTTAATTACTCCATGGGTAGCCAATATAACTTTAATTACTCCATGGGTAGCCAATATAACTTTAATTACTCCATGGGTAACAAATATAACTTTAATTACTCCATGGGTAGCCAATATAACTTTAATTACTCCATGGGTAGCCAATATAACTTTAATTACTCCTTGGGTAACCAATATAACTTTAATTACGGAGTAGCTAATATAACTTTAATTACTCCTTGGGTAACCAATATAACTTTAATTACTACATGGGTAACCAATATAACTTTAATTACTCCATGGGTAACAAATATAACTTTAATTACTCCATGGGTAACAAATATAACTTTAATTACTCCATGGGTAGCCAATATAACTTTAATTACTCCATGGGTAACCAATATAACTTTAATTACGGAGTAGCTCATATAACTTTAATTACTCCATGGGTAGCCAATATAACTTTAATTACTCCATGGGTAACAAATATAACTTTAATTACTCCATGGGTAGCCAATATAACTTTAATTACTCCATGGGTAGCCAATATAACTTTAATTACTCCATGGGTAACCAATATAACTTTAATTACGGAGTAGCTCATATAACTTTAATTACTCCATGAGTAGCCAATATAACTTTAATTACTCCATGGGTAGCCAATATAACTTTA
Source organism: Nemertoderma westbladi (assembly GCA_032718475.1). Lineage (NCBI taxonomy): Eukaryota > Metazoa > Xenacoelomorpha > Nemertodermatida > Nemertodermatidae > Nemertoderma > Nemertoderma westbladi. Next base: position 63,492 of record JAUCBJ010002800.1, on the reverse strand, counting down.
ATTACTCCATGGGTAGCCAATATAACTTTAATTACTCCATGGGTAACAAATATAACTTTAATTACTCCATGGGTAGCCAATATAACTTTAATTACGGAGTAGCTCATATAACTTTAATTACTCCATGAGTAGCCAATATAACTTTAATTACTCCATGGGTAACAAATATAACTTTAATTACTCCATGGGTAGCCAATATAACTTTAATTACTCCATGGGTAGCCAATATAACTTTAATTACTCCTTGGGTAGCCAATATAACTTTAATTACGGAGTAGCTAATATAACTTTAATTACGGAGTAGCTAATATAACTTTAATTACTCCATGGGTAGCCAATATAACTTTAATTACTCCATGGGTAGCCAATATAACTTTAATTACTCCATGGGTAGCCAATAACTTTAATTACTCCATGGGTAGCCAATAACTTTAATTACTCCATGGGTAGCCAATAACTTTAATTACTCCATGGGTAGCCAATATAACTTTAATTACTCCATGGGTAGCCAATATAACTTTAATTACTCCTTGGGTAGCCAATATAACTTTAATTACTCCATGGGTAGCCAATATAACTTTAATTACTCCATGGGTAGCCAATATAACTTTAATTACTCCTTGGGTAACCAATATAACTTTAATTACGGAGTAGCCAATATAACTTTAATTACGGAGTAGCTAATATAACTTTAATTACTCCTTGGGTAGCCAATATAACTTTAATTACTCCATGGGTAGCCAATATAACTTTAATTACTCCATGGGTAGCCAATAACTTTAATTACTCCATGGGTAGCCAATATAACTTTAATTACTCCATGGGTAGCCAATATAACTTTAATTACTCCTTGGGTAGCCAATATAACTTTAATTACTCCATGGGTAGCCAATATAACTTTAATTACTCCATGGGTAGCCAATATAACTTTAATTACTCCTTGGGTAACCAATATAACTTTAATTACGGAGTAGCCAATATAACTTTAATTACGGAGTAGCTCATATAACTTTAATTACTCCATGAGTAGCCAATATAACTTTAATTACTCCATGGGTAGCCAATATAACTTTAATTACTCCTTGGGTAGCCAATATAACTTTAATTACTCCATGGGTAGCCAATATAACTTTAATTACTCCATGGGTAGCCAATATAACTTTAATTACTCCTTGGGTAACCAATATAACTTTAATTACGGAGTAGCTAATATAACTTTAATTACTCCTTGGGTAACCAATATAACTTTAATTACGGAGTAGCCAATATAACTTTAATTACGGAGTAGCTAATATAACTTTAATTACTCCATGGGTAGCCAATATAACTTTAATTACTCCATGGGTAACAAATATAACTTTAATTACTCCATGGGTAGCCAATATAACTTTAATTACTCCATGGGTAGCCGATATAACTTTAATTACTCCATGGGTAGCCAATATAACTTTAATTACTCCATGGGTAACAAATATAACTTTAATTACTCCATGGGTAGCCAATATAACTTTAATTACTCCATGGGTAGCCGATATAACTTTAATTACTCCATGGGTAGCCAATATAACTTTAATTACTCCATGGGTAGCCAATATAACTTTAATTACTCCATGGGTAACAAATATAACTTTAATTACTCCATGGGTAGCCAATATAACTTTAATTACTCCATGGGTAGCCAATATAACTTTAATTACTCCATGGGTAACAAATATAACTTTAATTACTCCATGGGTAGCCAATATAACTTTAATTACTCCATGGGTAGCCAATATAACTTTAATTACTCCTTGGGTAACCAATATAACTTTAATTACGGAGTAGCTAATATAACTTTAATTACTCCTTGGGTAACCAATATAACTTTAATTACTACATGGGTAACCAATATAACTTTAATTACTCCATGGGTAACAAATATAACTTTAATTACTCCATGGGTAACAAATATAACTTTAATTACTCCATGGGTAGCCAATATAACTTTAATTACTCCATGGGTAACCAATATAACTTTAATTACGGAGTAGCTCATATAACTTTAATTACTCCATGGGTAGCCAATATAACTTTAATTACTCCATGGGTAACAAATATAACTTTAATTACTCCATGGGTAGCCAATATAACTTTAATTACTCCATGGGTAGCCAATATAACTTTAATTACTCCATGGGTAACCAATATAACTTTAATTACGGAGTAGCTCATATAACTTTAATTACTCCATGAGTAGCCAATATAACTTTAATTACTCCATGGGTAGCCAATATAACTTTAATTACTCCATGGGTAGCCAATATAACTTTAATTACTCCATGGGTAACAAATATAACTTTAATTACTCCATGGGTAGCCAATATAACTTTAATTACGGAGTAGCTCATATAACTTTAATTACTCCATGAGTAGCCAATATAACTTTAATTACTCCATGGGTAACAAATATAACTTTAATTACTCCATGGGTAGCCAATATAACTTTAATTACTCCATGGGTAGCCAATATAACTTTAATTACTCCTTGGGTAGCCAATATAACTTTAATTACGGAGTAGCTAATATAACTTTAATTACGGAGTAGCTAATATAACTTTAATTACTCCATGGGTAGCCAATATAACTTTAATTACTCCATGGGTAGCCAATATAACTTTAATTACTCCATGGGTAGCCAATAACTTTAATTACTCCATGGGTAGCCAATAACTTTAATTACTCCATGGGTAGCCAATATAACTTTAATTACTCCATGGGTAGCCAATATAACTTTAATTACTCCATGGGTAGCCAATATAACTTTAATTACGGAGTAGCTAATATAACTTTAATTACGGAGAGGCTAATATAACTTTAATTACTCCATGGGTAGCCAATATAACTTTAATTACTCCATGGGTAGCCAATAACTTTAATTACTCCATGGGTAGCCAATATAACTTTAATTACTCCTTGGGTAGCCAATATAACTTTAATTACTCCATGGGTAGCCAATATAACTTTAATTACTCCATGGGTAGCCAATATAACTTTAATTACTCCTTGGGTAGCCAATATAACTTTAATTACGGAGTAGCTCATATAACTTTAATTACTCCATGGGTAACCAATATAACTTTAATTACTCTATGGGTAGCCAATATAACTTTAATTACTCCATGGGTAGCCAATAACTTTAATTACTCCATGGGTAGCCAATATAACTTTAATTACTCCATGGGTAGCCAATATAACTTTAATTACTCCATGGGTAGCCAATATAACTTTAATTACTCCTTGGGTAGCCAATATAACTTTAATTACTCCTTGGGTAGCCAATATAACTTTAATTACGGAGTAGCTAATATAACTTTAATTACGGAGTAGCTAATATAACTTTAATTACTCCATGGGTAGCCAATATAACTTTAATTACTCCATGGGTAGCCAATATAACTTTAATTACGGAGTAGCTAATATAACTTTAATTACTCCATGGGTAGCCAATATAACTTTAATTACTCCATGGGTAGCCAATATAACTTTAATTACGGAGTAGCTAATATAACTTTAATTACGGAGTAGCTAATATAACTTTAATTACTCCATGGGTAGCCAATATAACTTTAATTACTCCATGGGTAGCCAATATAACTTTAATTACTCCTTGGGTAGGCAATATAACTTTAATTACTCCATGGGTAGCCAATATAACTTTAATTACTCCATGGGTAGCCAATATAACTTTAATTACGGAGTAGCTAATATAACTTTAATTACTCCATGGGTAGCCAATATAACTTTAATTACTCCATGGGTAGCCAATATAACTTTAATTACGGAGTAGCTCATATAACTTTAATTACTCCTTGGGTAGCAAATATAACTTTAATTACGGAGTAGCTAATGGGGTAACCAATATAACTTTAATTACTCCATGGGTAGCCAATATAACTTTAATTACTCCTTGGGTAACAAATATAACTTTAATTACTCCATGGGTAGCCATATAACTTTAATTACTCCTTGGGTAACAAATATAACTTTAATTACTCCATGGGTAGCCATATAACTTTAATTACTCCATGGGTAGCCAATATAACTTTAATTACTCCTTGGGTAGCCAATATAACTTTAATTACTCCATGGGTAGCCAATATAACTTTAATTACTCCATGGGTAGCCAATATAACTTTAATTACGGAGTAGCTAATATAACTTTAATTACGGAGTAGCCAATATAACTTTAATTACTCCATGGGTAACCAATATAACTTTAATTACTCCATGGGTAGCCAATATAACTTTAATTACGGAGTAGCTAATATAACTTTAATTACGGAGTAGCCAATATAACTTTAATTACGGAGTAGCCAATATAACTTTAATTACTCCATGGGTAGCCAATATAACTTTAATTACTCCATGGGTAGCCAATATAACTTTAATTACTCCATGGGTAGCCAATATAACTTTAATTACGGAGTAGCTAATATAACTTTAATTACGGAGTAGCCAATATAACTTTAATTACGGAGTAGCCAATATAACTTTAATTACTCCATGGGTAGCCAATATAACTTTAATTACTCCATGGGTAGCCAATATAACTTTAATTACTCCATGGGTAGCCAATATAACTTTAATTACGGAGTAGCTAATATAACTTTAATTACGGAGTAGCCAATATAACTTTAATTACGGAGTAGCCAATATAACTTTAATTACTCCATGGGTAGCCAATATAACTTTAATTACTCCTTGGGTAGCCAATATAACTTTAATTACTCCATGGGTAGCCAATATAACTTTAATTACTCCATGGGTAGCCAATATAACTTTAATTACGGAGTAGCTAATATAACTTTAATTACGGAGTAGCCAATATAACTTTAATTACTCCATGGGTAGCCAATATAACTTTAATTACTCCATGGGTAGCCAATATAACTTTAATTACGGAGTAGCTAATATAACTTTAATTACGGAGTAGCCAATATAACTTTAATTACTCCTTGGGTAACAAATATAACTTTAATTACTCCATGGGTAGCCATATAACTTTAATTACTCCATGGGTAGCCAATATAACTTTAATTACTCCTTGGGTAGCCAATATAACTTTAATTACTCCATGGGTAGCCAATATAACTTTAATTACTCCATGGGTAGCCAATATAACTTTAATTACGGAGTAGCTAATATAACTTTAATTACGGAGTAGCTAATATAACTTTAATTACGGAGTAGCTAATATAACTTTAATTACGGAGTAGCTAATATAACTTTAATTACTCCTTGGGTAGCCAATATAACTTTAATTACGGAGTAGCTAATATAACTTTAATTACTCCTTGGGTAGCCAATATAACTTTAATTACTCCATGGGTAGCCAATATAACTTTAATTACGGAGTAGCTAATATAACTTTAATTACGGAGTAGCTAATATAACTTTAATTACGGAGTAGCTAATATAACTTTAATTACTCCTTGGGTAGCCAATATAACTTTAATTACGGAGTAGCTAATATAACTTTAATTACTCCTTGGGTAGCCAATATAACTTTAATTACTCCATGGGTAGCCAATATAACTTTAATTACGGAGTAGCTCATATAACTTTAATTACTCCATGGGTAGCCAATATAACTTTAATTACTCCATGGGTAGCCAATAAAACTTTAATTACTCCATGGGTAGCCAATATAACTTTAATTACGGAGTAGCTCATATAACTTTAATTACTCCATGGGTAGCCAATATAACTTTAATTACTCCATGGGTAGCCAATATAACTTTAATTACTCCATGGGTAGCCAATATAACTTTAATTACGGAGTAGCTCATATAACTTTAATTACTCCATGGGTAGCCAATATAACTTTAATTACTCCTTGGGTAGCCAATAACTTTAATTACTCCATGGGTAGCCAATATAACTTTAATTACTCCTTGGGTAGCCAATATAACTTTAATTACTCCATGGGTAGCCAATATAACTTTAATTACTCCATGGGTAGCCAATATAACTTTAATTACTCCATGGGTAGCCATTATAACTTTAATTACGGAGTAGCTCATATAACTTTAATTACTCCATGGGTAGCCAATATAACTTTAATTACTCCATGGGTAGCTAATATAACTTTAATTACTCCTTGGGTAGCCAATATAACTTTAATTACTCCATGGGTAGCCAATATAACTTTAATTACGGAGTAGCTCATATAACTTTAATTACTCCATGGGTAGCCAATATAACTTTAATTACTCCATGGGTAGCCAATATAACTTTAATTACTCCATGGGTAGCCAATAAAACTTTAATTACTCCATGGGTAGCCAATAAAACTTTAATTACTCCATGTGTAGCCAATATAACTTTAATTACTCCATGGGTAACCAATATAACTTTAATTACGGAGTAGCTAATATAACTTTAATTACTCCTTGGGTAACAAATATAACTTTAATTACGGAGTAGCTCATATAACTTTAATTACTCCATGGGTAGCCAATATAACTTTAATTACGGAGTAGCTAATATAACTTTAATTACTCCATGGGTAGCCAATAACTTTAATTACTCCATGGGTAGCCAATATAACTTTAATTACGGAGTAGCTAATATAACTTTAATTACTCCTTGGGTAGCCAATATAACTTTAATTACGGAGTAGCTAATATAACTTTAATTACTCCTTGGGTAGCCAATATAACTTTAATTACTCCTTGGGTAGCCAATATAACTTTAATTACGGAGTAGCTAATATAACTTTAATTACTCCTTGGGTAGCCAATATAACTTTAATTACTCCATGGGTAGCCAATATAACTTTAATTACGGAGTAGCTCATATAACTTTAATTACTCCATGGGTAGCCAATATAACTTTAATTACTCCTTGGGTAGCCAATATAACTTTAATTACGGAGTAGCTAATATAACTTTAATTACTCCTTGGGTAGCCAATATAACTTTAATTACTCCATGGGTAGCCAATATAACTTTAATTACGGAGTAGCTCATATAACTTTAATTACTCCATGGGTAGCCAATATAACTTTAATTACTCCTTGGGTAGCCAATATAACTTTAATTACTCCATGGGTAGCCAATATAACTTTAATTACTCCATGGGTAGCCATATAACTTTAATTACGGAGTAGCTAATATAACTTTAATTACTCCATGTGCAGCCAATATAACTTTAATTACTCCTTGGGTAGCCAATAACTTTAATTACTCCATGGGTAGCCAATATAACTTTAATTACTCCTTGGGTAACAAATAGAACTTTAATTACTCCATGGGTAACCAATATAACTTTAATTACTCCATGGGTAGCCAATATAACTTTAATTACGGAGTAGCTAATATAACTTTAATTACTCCATGTGCAGCCAATATAACTTTAATTACTCCTTGGGTAGCCAATAACTTTAATTACTCCATGGGTAGCCAATATAACTTTAATTACTCCTTGGGTAACAAATAGAACTTTAATTACTCCATGGGTAACCAATATAACTTTAATTACTCCATGGGTAACCAATATAACTTTAATTACTCCATGGGTAACCAATATAACTTTAATTACTCCATGGGTAGCCAATATAACTTTAATTACGGAGTAGCTCATATAACTTTAATTACTCCATGGGTAGCCAATATAACTTTAATTACTCCATGGGTAGCCAATATAACTTTAATTACGGAGTAGCTCATATAACTTTAATTACTCCTTGGGTAGCTAATATAACTTTAATTACTCCATGGGTAGCCAATATAACTTTAATTACGGAGTAGCTAATATAACTTTAATTACGGAGTAGCTCATATAACTTTAATTACTCCTTGGGTAGCTAATATAACTTTAATTACTCCTTGGGTAGCCAATATAACTTTAATTACGGAGTAGCTAATATAACTTTAATTACGGAGTAGCTAATAAAACTTTAATTACTCCTTGGGTAGCCAATATAACTTTAATTACTCCATGGGTAGCCAATATAACTTTAATTACGGAGTAGCTAATATAACTTTAATTACGGAGTAGCTAATAAAACTTTAATTACTCCTTGGGTAGCCAATATAACTTTAATTACTCCATGGGTAACCAATATAACTTTAATTACTCCATGAGTAGCCAATAACTTTAATTACTCCATGGGTAGCCAATATAACTTTAATTACGGAGTAGCTAATATAACTTTAATTACGGAGTAGCTAATAAAACTTTAATTACTCCTTGGGTAGCCAATATAACTTTAATTACTCCATGGGTAGCCAATATAACTTTAATTACGGAGTAGCTCATATAACTTTAATTACTCCATGGGTAGCCAATATAACTTTAATTACTCCTTGGGTAGCCAATATAACTTTAATTACTCCATGGGTAGCCAATATAACTTTAATTACGGAGTAGCTCATATAACTTTAATTACTCCATGGGTAGCCAATATAACTTTAATTACTCCATGGGTAGCCAATATAACTTTAATTACGGAGTAGCTCATATAACTTGAATTACTCCATGGGTAGCCAATATAACTTTAATTACGGAGTAGCTAATATAACTTTAATTACGGAGTAGCTAATAAAACTTTAATTACTCCTTGGGTAGCCAATATAACTGTAATTACTCCTTGGGTAGCCAATATAACTTTAATTACTCCATGGGTAGCCAATATAACTTTAATTACTCCTTGGGTAGCCAATAACTTTAATTACTCCATGGGTAGCCAATATAACTTTAATTACTCCATGGGTAGCCAATATAACTTTAATTACTCCATGGGTAGCCAATATAACTTTAATTACTCCTTGGGTAGCAAATATAACTTTAATTACGGAGTAGCTAATGGGGTAACCAATATAACTTTAATTACTCCATGGGTAGCCAATATAACTTTAATTACTCCTTGGGTAACAAATATAACTTTAATTACTCCATGGGTAACCAATAACTTTAATTACTCCATGGGTAACCAATATAACTTTAATTACTCCATGGGTAGCCAATATAACTTTAATTACTCCATGGGTAGCCAATATAACTTTAATTACGGAGTAGCTAATATAACTTTAATTACGGAGTAGCTAATATAACTTTAATTACTCCATGGGTAGCCAATATAACTTTAATTACTCCATGGGTAGCCAATATAACTTTAATTACTCCATGGGTAGCCAATAACTTTAATTACTCCATGGGTAGCCAATAACTTTAATTACTCCATGGGTAGCCAATAACTTTAATTACTCCATGGGTAACCAATAACTTTAATTACTCCATGGGTAGCCAATATAACTTTAATTACTCCATGGGTAGCCAATATAACTTTAATTACGGAGTAGCCAATATAACTTTAATTACGGAGTAGCCAATATAACTTTAATTACGGAGTAGCTAATATAACTTTAATTACTCCATGGGTAACCAATATAACTTTAATTACTCCATGGGTAGCCAATATAACTTTAATTACTCCTTGGGTAACAAATATAACTTTAATTACTCCATGGGTAACCAATAACTTTAATTACTCCATGGGTAGCCAATATAACTTTAATTACTCCTTGGGTAGCAAATATAACTTTAATTACTCCATGGGTAGCCAATATAACTTTAATTACTCCATGGGTAGCCAATATAACTTTAATTACGGAGTAGCCAATATAACTTTAATTACGGAGTAGCCAATATAACTTTAATTACGGAGTAGCCAATATAACTTTAATTACGGAGTAGCCAATATAACTTTAATTACTCCATGGGTAACCAATATAACTTTAATTACTCCATGGGTAGCCAATATAACTTTAATTACTCCTTGGGTAACAAATATAACTTTAATTACTCCATGGGTAACCAATAACTTTAATTACTCCATGGGTAACCAATAACTTTAATTACTCCATGGGTAGCCAATATAACTTTAATTACGGAGTAGCCAATATAACTTTAATTACGGAGTAGCCAATATAACTTTAATTACTCCATGGGTAGCCAATATAACTTTAATTACTCCTTGGGTAACAAATATAACTTTAATTACTCCTTGGGTAACCAATATAACTTTAATTACTCCATGGGTAGCCAATATAACTTTAATTACTCCATGGGTAACCAATAACTTTAATTACTCCATGGGTAGCCAATATAACTTTAATTACTCCATGGGTAGCCAATATAACTTTAATTACGGAGTAGCCAATATAACTTTAATTACGGAGTAGCCAATATAACTTTAATTACGGAGTAGCCAATATAACTTTAATTACGGAGTAGCCAATATAACTTTAATTACTCCATGGGTAACCAATATAACTTTAATTACTCCATGGGTAGCCAATATAACTTTAATTACTCCTTGGGTAACAAATATAACTTTAATTACTCCATGGGTAACCAATAACTTTAATTACTCCATGGGTAACCAATAACTTTAATTACTCCATGGGTAGCCAATATAACTTTAATTACGGAGTAGCCAATATAACTTTAATTACGGAGTAGCCAATATAACTTTAATTACTCCATGGGTAACCAATATAACTTTAATTACTCCATGGGTAGCCAATATAACTTTAATTACTCCTTGGGTAGCCAATACAACTTTAATTACGGAGTAGCTAATATAACTTTAATTACTCCTTGGGTAGCCAATATAACTTTAATTACTCCATGGGTAGCCAATATAACTTTAATTACTCCTTGGGTAGCCAATATAACTTTAATTACTCCATGGGTAGCCAATATAACTTTAATTACTCCTTGGGTAGCCAATATAACTTTAATTACTCCATGGGTAGCCAATAACTTTAATTACTCCATGGGTAGCCAATATAACTTTAATTACGGAGTAGCCAATATAACTTTAATTACGGAGTAGCCAATATAACTTTAATTACTCCTTGGGTAGCCAATATAACTTTAATTACTCCATGGGTAACCAATAACTTTAATTACTCCATGGGTAGCCAATAACTTTAATTACGGAGTAGCCAATATAACTTTAATTACGGAGTAGCCAATATAACTTTAATTACTCCTTGGGTAGCCAATATAACTTTAATTACTCCATGGGTAGCCAATATAACTTTAATTACTCCTTGGGTAGCCAATATAACTTTAATTACTCCATGGGTAGCCAATATAACTTTAATTACTCCATGGGTAGCCAATATAACTTTAATTACTCCTTGGGTAGCCAATATAACTTTAATTACTCCATGGGTAGCCAATATAACTTTAATTACTCCATGGGTAGCCAATATAACTTTAATTACTCCATGGGTAACCAATATAACTTTAATTACGGAGTAGCTAATATAACTTTAATTACTCCATGGGTAGCCAATATAACTTTAATTACTCCATGGGTAGCCAATATAACTTTAATTACTCCATGGGTAGCCAATATAACTTTAATTACTCCATGGGTAGCCAATATAACTTTAATTACTCCATGGGTAGCCAATATAACTTTAATTACTCCATGGGTAACCAATATAACTTTAATTACGGAGTAGCTAATATAACTTTAATTACTCCATGGGTAGCCAATATAACTTTAATTACTCCATGGGTAGCTAATATAACTTTAATTACTCCATGGGTAGCCAATATAACTTTAATTACGGAGTAGCTAATATAACTTTAATTACTCCATGGGTAGCCAATATAACTTTAATTACTCCTTGGGTAGCCAATATAACTTTAATTACTCCATGGGTAGCCAATATAACTTTAATTACTCCTTGGGTAGCCAATATAACTTTAATTACTCCATGGGTAGCCAATATAACTTTAATTACTCCTTGGGTAGCCAATATAACTTTAATTACTCCATGGGTAGCCAATATAACTTTAATTACTCCTTGGGTAGCCAATATAACTTTAATTACTCCTTGGGTAGCCAATATAACTTTAATTACGGAGTAGCTAATATAACTTTAATTACTCCATGGGTAGCCAATATAACTTTAATTACTCCATGGGTAGCCAATATAACTTTAATTACTCCTTGGGTAGCCAATATAACTTTAATTACTCCATGGGTAGCCAATATAACTTTAATTACTCCTTGGGTAGCCAATATAACTTTAATTACTCCATGGGTAGCCAATATAACTTTAATTACTCCTTGGGTAGCCAATATAACTTTAATTACTCCATGGGTAGCCAATATAACTTTAATTACTCCTTGGGTAGCCAATATAACTTTAATTACTCCATGGGTAGCCAATATAACTTTAATTACTCCATGGGTAGCCAATAACTTTAATTACTCCATGGGTAGCCAATATAACTTTAATTACTCCTTGGGTAACAAATATAACTTTAATTACTCCATGGGTAACCAATAACTTTAATTACTCCATGGGTAACCAATAACTTTAATTACTCCATGGGTAGCCAATATAACTTTAATTACGGAGTAGCCAATATAACTTTAATTACGGAGTAGCCAATATAACTTTAATTACTCCATGGGTAACCAATATAACTTTAATTACTCCATGGGTAGCCAATATAACTTTAATTACTCCTTGGGTAGCCAATACAACTTTAATTACGGAGTAGCTAATATAACTTTAATTACTCCTTGGGTAGCCAATATAACTTTAATTACTCCATGGGTAGCCAATATAACTTTAATTACTCCTTGGGTAGCCAATATAACTTTAATTACTCCATGGGTAGCCAATATAACTTTAATTACTCCTTGGGTAGCCAATATAACTTTAATTACTCCATGGGTAGCCAATAACTTTAATTACTCCATGGGTAGCCAATATAACTTTAATTACGGAGTAGCCAATATAACTTTAATTACGGAGTAGCCAATATAACTTTAATTACTCCTTGGGTAGCCAATATAACTTTAATTACTCCATGGGTAACCAATAACTTTAATTACTCCATGGGTAGCCAATAACTTTAATTACGGAGTAGCCAATATAACTTTAATTACGGAGTAGCCAATATAACTTTAATTACTCCTTGGGTAGCCAATATAACTTTAATTACTCCATGGGTAGCCAATATAACTTTAATTACTCCTTGGGTAGCCAATATAACTTTAATTACTCCATGGGTAGCCAATATAACTTTAATTACTCCATGGGTAGCCAATATAACTTTAATTACTCCTTGGGTAGCCAATATAACTTTAATTACTCCATGGGTAGCCAATATAACTTTAATTACTCCATGGGTAGCCAATATAACTTTAATTACTCCATGGGTAACCAATATAACTTTAATTACGGAGTAGCTAATATAACTTTAATTACTCCATGGGTAGCCAATATAACTTTAATTACTCCATGGGTAGCCAATATAACTTTAATTACTCCATGGGTAGCCAATATAACTTTAATTACTCCATGGGTAGCCAATATAACTTTAATTACTCCATGGGTAGCCAATATAACTTTAATTACTCCATGGGTAACCAATATAACTTTAATTACGGAGTAGCTAATATAACTTTAATTACTCCATGGGTAGCCAATATAACTTTAATTACTCCATGGGTAGCTAATATAACTTTAATTACTCCATGGGTAGCCAATATAACTTTAATTACGGAGTAGCTAATATAACTTTAATTACTCCATGGGTAGCCAATATAACTTTAATTACTCCTTGGGTAGCCAATATAACTTTAATTACTCCATGGGTAGCCAATATAACTTTAATTACTCCTTGGGTAGCCAATATAACTTTAATTACTCCATGGGTAGCCAATATAACTTTAATTACTCCTTGGGTAGCCAATATAACTTTAATTACTCCATGGGTAGCCAATATAACTTTAATTACTCCTTGGGTAGCCAATATAACTTTAATTACTCCTTGGGTAGCCAATATAACTTTAATTACGGAGTAGCTAATATAACTTTAATTACTCCATGGGTAGCCAATATAACTTTAATTACTCCATGGGTAGCCAATATAACTTTAATTACTCCTTGGGTAGCCAATATAACTTTAATTACTCCATGGGTAGCCAATATAACTTTAATTACTCCTTGGGTAGCCAATATAACTTTAATTACTCCATGGGTAGCCAATATAACTTTAATTACTCCTTGGGTAGCCAATATAACTTTAATTACTCCATGGGTAGCCAATATAACTTTAATTACTCCTTGGGTAGCCAATATAACTTTAATTACTCCATGGGTAGCCAATATAACTTTAATTACTCCATGGGTAGCCAATAACTTTAATTACTCCATGGGTAGCAAATATAACTTTAATTACGGAGTAGCTAATATAACTTTAATTACTCCATGGGTAGCCAATATAACTTTAATTACTCCATGGGTAGCCAATATAACTTTAATTACTCCATGGGTAGCCAATATAACTTTAATTACTCCATGGGTAGCCAATAACTTTAATTACTCCATGGGTAGCAAATATAACTTTAATTACGGAGTAGCCAATATAACTTTAATTACTCCATGGGTAGCCAATAACTTTAATTACTCCATGGGTAGCCAATATAACTTTAATTACTCCATGGGTAGCCAATAACTTTAATTACTCCATGGGTAGCCAATATAACTTTAATTACTCCATGGGTAGCCAATATAACTTTAATTACTCCATGGGTAGCCAATAACTTTAATTACTCCATGGGTAGCCAATATAACTTTAATTACTCCATGGGTAGCCAATATAACTTTAATTACTCCATGGGTAGCCAATATAACTTTAATTACTCCATGGGTAGCCAATAACTTTAATTACTCCTTGGGTAGCCAATATAACTTTAATTACTCCATGGGTAGCCAATATAACTTTAATTACGGAGTAGCTAATATAACTTTAATTACGGAGTAGCTAATATAACTTTAATTACTCCATGGGTAGCCAATATAACTTTAATTACTCCATGGGTAGCCAATATAACTTTAATTACTCCATGGGTAGCCAATATAACTTTAATTACTCCATGGGTAGCCAATATAACTTTAATTACGGAGTAGCTAATATAACTTTAATTACTCCTTGGGTAGCCAATATAACTTTAATTACTCCATGGGTAGCAAATATAACTTTAATTACGGAGTAGCTAATATAACTTTAATTACTCCATGGGTAGCCAATATAACTTTAATTACTCCATGGGTAGGCAATATAACTTTAATTACTCCATGGGTAGCCAATATAACTTTAATTACTCCATGGGCAGCCAATATAACTTTAATTACTCCATGGGTAGCCAATATAACTTTAATTACTCCTTGGGTAACAAATATAACTTTAATTACTCCATGGGTAGCAAATATAACTTTAATTACTCCTTGGGTAACAAATATAACTTTAATTACTCCATGGGTAGCAAATATAACTTTAATTACGGAGTAGCTAATATAACTTTAATTACTCCATGGGTAGCCAATATAACTTTAATTACTCCATGGGTAGCCAATAACTTTAATTACTCCATGGGTAGCCAATATAACTTTAATTACTCCTTGGGTAGCCAATATAACTTTAATTACTCCAAGGGTAGCCAATATAACTTTAATTACTCCATGGGTAGCCAATAACTTTAATTACGGAGTAGCTAATATAACTTTAATTACGGAGTAGCTAATATAACTTTAATTACTCCATGGGTAGCCAATATAACTTTAATTACTCCTTGGGTAGCCAATATAACTTTAATTACTCCTTGGGTAGCCAATATAACTTTAATTACTCCTTGGGTAGCCAATATAACTTTAATTACTCCATGGGTAGCCAATATAACTTTAATTACGGAGTAGCTAATATAACTTTAATTACTCCATGGGTAGCCAATATAACTTTAATTACTCCATGGGTAGCCAATATAACTTTAATTACTCCATGGGTAGCCAATAACTTTAATTACTCCATGGGTAGCCAATATAACTTTAATTACTCCTTGGGTAGCCAATATAACTTTAATTACTCCAAGGGTAGCCAATATAACTTTAATTACTCCATGGGTAGCCAATAACTTTAATTACGGAGTAGCTAATATAACTTTAATTACGGAGTAGCTAATATAACTTTAATTACTCCATGGGTAGCCAATATAACTTTAATTACTCCATGGGTAACAAATATAACTTTAATTACTCCTTGGGTAACAAATATAACTTTAATTACTCCATGGGTAGCAAATATAACTTTAATTACGGAGTAGCTAATATAACTTTAATTACTCCATGGGTAGCCAATATAACTTTAATTACTCCATGGGTAGCCAATAACTTTAATTACTCCATGGGTAGCCAATATAACTTTAATTACTCCTTGGGTAGCCAATATAACTTTAATTACTCCATGGGTAGCAAATATAACTTTAATTACGGAGTAGCTAATATAACTTTAATTACTCCATGGGTAGCCAATATAACTTTAATTACTCCATGGGTAGCCAATATAACTTTAATTACTCCATGGGTAGCCAATATAACTTTAATTACTCCATGGGTAGCCAATATAACTTTAATTACTCCATGGGTAGCCAATATAACTTTAATTACTCCATGGGTAGCCAATATAACTTTAATTACTCCATGGGCAGCCAATATAACTTTAATTACTCCATGGGTAGCCAATATAACTTTAATTACTCCATGGGTAGCCAATAACTTTAATTACTCCATGTTCCGCCAATATAACTTTAATTACTCCATGGGTAGCCAATAACTTTAATTACTCCTTGGGTAGCCAATATAACTTTAATTACGGAGTAGCTAATATAACTTTAATTACGGAGTAGCTAATATAACTTTAATTACTCCATGGGTAGCCAATATAACTTTAATTACTCCATGGGTAGCCAATATAACTTTAATTACTCCATGGGCAGCCAATATAACTTTAATTACTCCATGGGTAGCCAATATAACTTTAATTACTCCATGGGTAGCCAATAACTTTAATTACTCCATGTTCCGCCAATATAACTTTAATTACTCCATGGGTAGCCAATAACTTTAATTACTCCATGGGTAGCCAATATAACTTTAATTACGGAGTAGCTAATATAACTTTAATTACGGAGTAGCTAATATAACTTTAATTACTCCATGGGTAGCCAATATATGTGACGGGATCTACGGATCCCGGTTTATCCGTTTGGGTTTTCTGCCCACGCGTCCCCGCCGTGTGTGAAAGGTAAAAGAGTTCTGATGTTGGGTAATATGTATAAAGGTATAATAGTCCGACAGTTGATATAATATAGTATGACACAATAGGTAATATATAATGGCGGTAGCGGACGGTGACAGAAGTCCCCGTTCCACCCTACTGATCTGACTGAGTAAACTGAATAACTGACCGGTATGATTACTGGTAACTGGTTATATTGCACGGTGGCCTTATTGCTACTCAATCGATGCCTTTCCCCCCTCTGATTGGTTGATACCCCTGTTGGCACCCTTTGCCCCCCTCTGAAGTGCTTCCCTTCGCCCTTGCTGTTCTCTCTCTTGTCAGGGGAGTAACCCCTGACCCTTATTGTGTGTGTCTCCTTTGGGGCCTATTGTCCCCGTTTACTGGGCTGACACGAGGTTGATTGGTAATCAACCTCGTGCTCCCAATATTGCTTTATGGCTCACTCTATGGGTTTGTGTTAGCGGAATTGGATAAGCTAACACTCCCCCCCATGCTATCTTCCCGGTAAGAAGATAGCATCCAACTCAAGTGCGCTACAATTCCGCTGGATCCCGATCTATTATCGGGTGTGGAGTGGGTATATTTTTTCGGAGTCGGCTTTCCAGGCCGCTCCCTATGGGTATGATGTCACTACCCTCTGGCGTCTCGTGTCGGGCCGATCGTGCGCTTCTCTCACACAATTTTTGTTTCCCCAACACTCTCACCACTCTACTCCAACTCTCGTATACTTCCGGACCTCCTCGTCCCACACTCTTCCTCTCACTTCTCCTCCCCCACACTTGAATTGCGCCCACGCTCTCTTCGCACTCCGCACTATTACTCCATCCCTCCTTGTCACTCCCTAAGGCTTTAATCTCTAATGCTACCCCTGTGCTATCATACTATCTACCTACTGCTTACTAACTCTAACTATCTAACTAACTCTGCTAACTACTAACTCTTACTACTTCTAGCTCTAACTGAGAGCCTCTAACTTTCTACTGACTCTAACTCTCTACTAAGTCTAACTAACTCCTACTAGCTCTCTACTTCTACTAACTCTACTTGACTCCTCTGAGTCTACCAGCTCTGCTAACTAGCTCTACTAACTCTACTCCACTAGCTCTGCTAACTCTACTCCACTAGCTCTGCTAACTCTACTAACTAGCTCTACTAACTCTACTCCACTCTTCTAACTACGTGGCGCTTGCGGTGCCCACAACCACTCTACTATCTGGCACCCTATGTGCCCTCTCTTCTACTCTACTTTATCTCTAACTTTACTACCTGGCACCCTATGTGCCCGTCTCTACTATTCTACTCTATCTCTAACTTTACTACCTGGCACCCTATGTGCCCTCTCTGTTACTCTACTACCTGGCACCCTATGTGCCCTCTCTACTACACTACTACCTCTCTAACTTACTACCTGGCACCCTATGTGCCCGTCTCTACTCTTCTACATCCCCTTTACGTCTCATCGCCTACACGTGACGCTCTGAGTGCCGGCAGAGTGGGTACGTTAATTATGTGAACTACTACTGACTCTACTAACTCTACTAACTCTCTTCTAACTCTACTAACTCTTTTTGTGCCCGGCACCTCTTGTGCACGGCACCTTCTAACTCTACTAACTCTCTACGTGGCGCTAACGGTGCCCACAACCACAACCGGTACTACTACGTACCCTCTTACTAACTCTACCTCTATCTACGTGGCGCTAACGGTGCCCACAACCACAACCGGTACTACGTACCCTCTTACTAACCTCTAACTCCCACTAACTCTAATTAACATACCCTGCTCTTACATCAAACATCTCATCACGCCCGTGCCCCACTAAGTTCAGCGCATTCCCTACTAACTCTAACTACGTGGCGCTTCCGGTGCCCACAACCCTTCTACTGCTACTACTAACACTCCTAATACTAGCTAGCGGTACAACGTACCCTCTTACTACTCTAGCTCTCTCTACTAGCTAGCGGTACAACGTACCCTCTTACTACTCTAGCTCTCTCCACTAGCTAGCAGTACTACGTACCCTCTTACTCTTATTAACTCTCTAACGGTACTACGTACCCCTTAACTCCTACTCTCTAACGGTACTGCGTACCCTCCAACTCTTACTCTAACTCCACTAACTAACGGTACTACGTACCCTCTAACTCTTACTCTCTAATCGGTACTACGTACCCTCTAACTCTTACTCTAACTAGCTGTACTTACGTACCCTCTAACTCTAACTACCTAGCGGTACTTACGTACCCCCTAACTCTACTAACTAGCGGTACTTACGTACCCTCTAACTCTAACTTTAACTAGCGGTACTACGTACCCTCTAGCTCTAACTCTAACTAGGTGCCACGTACCTATTAACTCTCTAACTCTAGGTACTACGTACCTACTAACTCTAACTAACTCTAGGTACTACGTACCTACTAACTCTAACTAACTCTAGGTACTACGTACCTACTAACTCTAACTCTGATTAGGTACTACGTACCTACTAACTCTAACTAACTCTAGGTACTACGTACCTACTAACTCTAACTCTAACTAGCGGTACTACGTACCACCCTTTAACTAACTAACTAACTAACTACCTAACTTCTACCTACTCTATTATTTAATTATTTTTAATTAAATAATTATTTTATATTTTGTGCGTGGGAAGGGCGTCTCGCCCTCATTCCCACCCCCCTCAGTCCAAAACTTTGGACGACTAAAAACTCTCACGTGCCCCTTCTTCCAGTAGGCACTCTCCTGCTGCCCTCCTATACGTCCTCTAACTCTTCGCCACACTCTCTTCGGTGCTACCTTTGCTGGCCTCCCCCTTCGTATGTGCGCTGGCATTAAGGCCCTCGACGACCCCCGCTCGTCCCTCGGTACACACGGTGTCTGCCCGTGCAATGCCCCCTCGCACTGTGTCCGTCGTGCGTGTATATGCAACACGCC
Organism: Nemertoderma westbladi; assembly: GCA_032718475.1. Classification (NCBI taxonomy): domain Eukaryota; kingdom Metazoa; phylum Xenacoelomorpha; order Nemertodermatida; family Nemertodermatidae; genus Nemertoderma; species Nemertoderma westbladi. The sequence goes on along the minus strand of JAUCBJ010002800.1, from coordinate 43,395 downwards.
TCCTTCTGCTTTCCCGACTCCTTTGCTCATGGACTTCTCTACCCCTGGTTTAGTCCTTTCATATCCTCTCCCTTTCCAACACTCTCCGGATCTGTGTCCTTTTACCACACATCGATGACATAGTCCGTTTGCGTCTGTGTAGGCTACACGATCTCGTTTGGGCAACGCTTGCCAGTACTTGCAACTCCTTGTCTTATGGGTTCCGTCCCGATGTAATTGACATTGGAATCCTGGATTATAGCGTTTCCTGTATAGTCCTTCACGTATCGCGCTTAGGTTTATATGTACCGATTTAATGTTTTGGTTGTCTAGACTCGGCCTACTGGGTATATTGGGATTGTTTTTATTTACGGTGTTATTTTCTTTCTGTCCCTGCCACGGTGTGGCCCTGCTACCAACTAGCTGTGGACTAGCAGTCCCCTGTACGGCCGCGTGTGGTGGTGACTGTCCGCACGACCTGTTCTCGTCCAGGGAGTTCGATATTCTCGCTCCTATTGGGGTATATTGTCGATATTGTGATGGGGGAATGTCAGCCTGTCCCCCCCCAGCCGGTATGTTTGGTACTGGGGTTGATGTTAATACATTGGGGCCCATACGTCTATCTCCAATAACTCCCCCCTCCCCTGGATATATGTTATGTCCCTGTGTATTATAGTCATGCTGCTGTACCGATATAGGCCTACCTACCTCTCGCCTACCTACCGGTATGTACTCCGCGACTTCCGGGTTTAATCCCGTCGTTCGCGCTACCCCATCGCCTACTCTATCTCTCCCAGCATGGCCTATAATAGTATGTGCAGTAAGGCCTACAGTATGTCCTTCAGTCTGCATGTCCCCTTCCGAACCGAAGTTTATTCTTCGCGAATCTCGAATCTCCCCGCGACTACTGCACTCTCGATCGGCAGCTATATCACGTCGGGAAGTTTCCCTTCGATCCCCTATCCTGCTCTCGTCTTCGTATTGGTACCTCCTGTACCCCTCTCTTGGCGTGCGGTGCGTTTCTCCGGGGCGACGGCAATCTCCCGAAGTTCGACCCCACTGGCTCCCTGACTCCATCTCTACTGTCGACGGTCCGTTATCCGTCCTCGCACTGCTATCGTTCGTGGCGACACTTCTTCTACTATCTTCTCTTCTTCTCTTTTCTGTGTAGTATTCCGGCTCGTGAGATCTCTCGTCGACCTCCCGGTTAAACTCCACTATTCTCCCTCTCTCTTCTGATTGGGCTCGACGCTTTGCCTGCCCTCTCGCGACGTCAACCTGCCTCTCTCTACTCGATCGCACGCCGCTGGGGATACTCGCAATCCCCCTATTACTCTCCGTCGCCGGGTGTTGCGGTTTACCTGATTCGGCCCGCGCATTATCCGCTGACGGCTGTGGGACACTCTCTGCCCCCCCTCTCTCTCTACTAACTTCTCGCGGTGGGGTGCCCGTAGCCCCCCCCCACCCGCCACTTCTAACTTCACTATTTCTTACTACACTTCTATACCCCTCTTGTGGGGCATTCTCTGCCCCCCCTCTCTCGCCACTAATCTTATGTGGTGGGGCGCCGGTAGCCCCCCCCCACCCGCCACATCTAACTTCACTATCTCTCACTTCGTCTCTACACCCCTCTCTAGTCGACGCACTGTCTCTACTACGGCTGAGTCTATTCACCCCCGCCTCTCTCTCTACTACTGCGTGGCCCACCAGGCCTACTTCGGGTTGGCTCAACCCCGCTACCTCCTGCCTACCAACTACGTGGCCTACCAGGCCGCCGTCGGGTTGGCTCAACCCTGCCACTTCCTGCCTACTAACTACGTGGCCTACCAGGCCACCGTCTGCCGGGTCATGTACGTCCGACACGCTCATATTAATAGCACCATTCCCAATATTATTTGTTAAATCAATTAAATTATTAGAATTTGAAACGGAATTATTATTTAAATTATTTAAATTACTTAGATCACTACTATTCTCTAAACTTAAATTATTATTCGAATTATTTTGCGGGTTTGAATTGAAATTATTATTTAGAATATTTGTATTTAAATTTAAATTACTACTACCCGGTAAAATATTATTTCCTGTAATAAAGGGATTAGGGTTATCTACTACGGTACTATTAATATTAACTGTCTCTAACGTACTACTACTACCCCCCCCCGCCCGTACGGCTACACCAGTTCTGGCTCTCTCGCCCGGTGCCTGTAAGTGGGGGCTCACTCTCTGATATCTCCAACCGCGCCAGTTCTAGTCGGCGCCGTTTAAGTTTGGCCCGATATTGCGCAAGCAGCGCCAGTCGGTCAAGCAAAAGATATCGCTCACGCTTTTGCTTTAACTCTCTCTCTCCGCACTCTCGGGACTCTCTCGCAAGCATCCCAGGCTGCCTCGCCGGCTCGCTCTCTATTCTCCCGGTTATTATCGCGATATGCTCCCGCTCTCTACGCTCCTCGGCCCTCTCTCTATCCTCCCTTACCAACTCTAATAATGCGGTTTGCTCTCTCAATTGCCCCTCTAACTGTTTCCGCTCTGCCGCCGCCTTTTCTAATTTATACGCCACGCGTTCACTCTCTCGCACCCTTCTTTCTTTTGCGGAGGATGTAACAGACTTATCGGTTGCGACGGACTCCCGTCGCCCCTCCGTCCTACTAACTTTCCCCCGCTTCCCGGAACTTCCTCCGACCGACGAGACCGAATCCTCGGAGTTAACCTCGGATTCGCCCTCCCCAGGTCTCTTCCAACCCACTAACCTAAATTCCCTGGCATCGACTAAGTATGGCCCTATGTACACTACACCAGGCCCCATACCCCTACGTTCCCATAGTTTAAACAGTTCGAAGGCAACCCCTCTCGCTCGCTCCCTGGCCAGTTCTCCCTGCCCAGAACGCACTAGGTGATCAAAGTATCTGTTCGACTCACCTAGTCGTCTCCTCAGTCTCACCTCGTCTATCTTCGCCCCTCCTTTGGCCTCTCTCAGTTGCTCCCTGGTCGCGAGGTAGGCCCGTCGAAGTCGATCAGAAACCCCGACGTCCTCGTCGCCGACCTCTCCTCTGTCTCTCCGGGTCCGACGTCGTACCGACGGCCCCACCGTCGCCGTTCCGGTGGACCGTTTGTCGTCCTCGGCCTGTGGCGGACCGGCGACATCGGTTCGTCGACCCTCGCTCCGCGTCGACTCGTCTTTCTCTTCTCCTCCCGACTCGTCTCCTCTACTCGACTCGCTCTCTCCTGGTAGACGACCCCCCACACCTTGGTTCGCCGTGTTGCTCGTTATCGACGTGGCGTCAACGTGCGTCGACGTGGTCGGCGTAGCATCGACCGGCGTCGTGGGTTCGTATCGTCTCGCCGTGGCCTCGCGGATCGTTAGATCGTCGTCCGGGGTCCGCGGCGGTGTCGTTCCTTTCTCTCGGCTCATCTCGCCTTTGGTGTCAGTCTATCACTGTCAGGGCAGCTGGGCGGATCTAGTTCTGTCACTGTGACGGGATCTACGGATCCCGGTTTATCCGTTTGGGTTTTCTGCCCACGCGTCCCCGCCGTGTGTGAAAGGTAAAAGAGTTCTGATGTTGGGTAATATGTATAAAGGTATAATAGTCCGACAGTTGATATAATATAGTATGACACAATAGGTAATATATAATGGCGGTAGCGGACGGTGACAGAAGTCCCCGTTCCACCCTACTGATCTGACTGAGTAAACTGAATAACTGACCGGTATGATTACTGGTAACTGGTTATATTGCACGGTGGCCTTATTGCTACTCAATCGATGCCTTTCCCCCCTCTGATTGGTTGATACCCCTGTTGGCACCCTTTGCCCCCCTCTGAAGTGCTTCCCTTCGCCCTTGCTGTTCTCTCTCTTGTCAGGGGAGTAACCCCTGACCCTTATTGTGTGTGTCTCCTTTGGGGCCTATTGTCCCCGTTTACTGGGCTGACACGAGGTTGATTGGTAATCAACCTCGTGCTCCCAATATTGCTTTATGGCTCACTCTATGGGTTTGTGTTAGCGGAATTGGATAAGCTAACAATATAACTTTAATTACGGAGTAGCTAATATAACTTTAATTACTCCATGGGTAACCAATAACTTTAATTACTCCATGGGTAGCCAATATAACTTTAATTACTTCATGGGCAGCCAATAACTTTAATTACTCCATGGGTAGCCAATAACTTTAATTACTCCATGGGTAACCAATAACTTTAATTACTCCATGCGTAACCAATAACTTTAATTACTCCATGGGTAGCCAATATAACTTTAATTACTCCATGGGTAACCAATATAACTTTAATTACTCCATGGGTAACCAATAACTTTAATTACTCCATGGGTAGCCAATATAACTTTAATTACTCCATGGGCAGCCAATATAACTTTAATTACTCCATGGGTAACCAATATAACTTTAATTACTCCATAGGTAGCCAATATAACTTTAATTACTCCATGGGTAGCCAATATAACTTTAATTACTCCTTGGGTAACCAATATAACTTTAATTACGGAGTAGCTAATATAACTTTAATTACTCCATGGGTAGCCAATATAACTTTAATTACTCCATGGGTAGCCAATATAACTTTAATTACTCCATGGGTAGCCAATATAACTTTAATTACTCCATGGGTAGCCAATAACTTTAATTACTCCTTGGGTAGCCAATATAACTTTAATTACTCCATAGGTAGCCAATATAACTTTAATTACTTCATGGGCAGCCAATAACTTTAATTACTCCATGGGTAGCCAATAACTTTAATTACTCCATGGGTAACCAATAACTTTAATTACTCCATGGGTAACCAATAACTTTAATTACTCCATGGGTAGCCAATATAACTTTAATTACTCCATGGGTAACCAATATAACTTTAATTACTCCATGGGTAACCAATAACTTTAATTACTCCATGGGTAGCCAATATAACTTTAATTACTCCATGGGCAGCCAATATAACTTTAATTACTCCATGGGTAACCAATATAACTTTAATTACTCCATAGGTAGCCAATATAACTTTAATTACTCCATGGGTAGCCAATATAACTTTAATTACTCCTTGGGTAACCAATATAACTTTAATTACGGAGTAGCTAATATAACTTTAATTACTCCATGGGTAGCCAATATAACTTTAATTACTCCATGGGTAGCCAATATAACTTTAATTACTCCATGGGTAGCCAATATAACTTTAATTACTCCATGGGTAGCCAATAACTTTAATTACTCCTTGGGTAGCCAATATAACTTTAATTACTCCATAGGTAGCCAATATAACTTTAATTACTCCATGGGTAGCCAATATAACTTTAATTACTCCATGGGTAGCCAATATAACTTTAATTACTCCATGGGTAGCCAATAACTTTAATTACTCCTTGGGTAGCCAATATAACTTTAATTACTCCATAGGTAGCCAATATAACTTTAATTACTCCATGGGTAGCCAATATAACTTTAATTACTCCATGGGTAGCCAATATAACTTTAATTACTCCATGGGTAGCCAATATAACTTTAATTACTCCTTGGGTAGCCAATATAACTTTAATTACTCCATAGGTAGCCAATATAACTTTAATTACTCCATGGGTAGCCAATATAACTTTAATTACTCCATGGGTAGCCAATATAACTTTAATTACTCCATGGGTAACCAATAACTTTAATTACTCCTTGGGTAGCCAATATAACTTTAATTACTCCATGGGTAGCCAATATAACTTTAATTACTCCATGGGTAACCAATAACTTTAATTACTCCATGGGTAACCAATATAACTTTAATTACTCCATAGGTAGCCAATATAACTTTAATTACTCCATGGGTAGCCAATATAACTTTAATTACTCCTTGGGTAACCAATATAACTTTAATTACGGAGTAGCTAATATAACTTTAATTACTCCATGGGTAGCCAATATAACTTTAATTACTCCATGGGTAACCAATAACTTTAATTACTCCATGGGTAACCAATATAACTTTAATTACTCCATAGGTAGCCAATATAACTTTAATTACTCCATGGGTAGCCAATATAACTTTAATTACTCCTTGGGTAACCAATATAACTTTAATTACGGAGTAGCTAATATAACTTTAATTACTCCATGGGTAGCCAATATAACTTTAATTACTCCATGGGTAGCCAATATAACTTTAATTACTCCATGGGTAGCCAATATAACTTTAATTACTCCATGGGTAGCCAATAACTTTAATTACTCCTTGGGTAGCCAATATAACTTTAATTACTCCATAGGTAGCCAATATAACTTTAATTACTCCATGGGTAGCCAATATAACTTTAATTACTCCATGGGTAGCCAATATAACTTTAATTACTCCATGGGTAGCCAATAACTTTAATTACTCCTTGGGTAGCCAATATAACTTTAATTACTCCATAGGTAGCCAATATAACTTTAATTACTCCATGGGTAGCCAATATAACTTTAATTACTCCATGGGTAGCCAATATAACTTTAATTACTCCATGGGTAGCCAATATAACTTTAATTACTCCTTGGGTAGCCAATATAACTTTAATTACTCCATAGGTAGCCAATATAACTTTAATTACTCCATGGGTAGCCAATATAACTTTAATTACTCCATGGGTAGCCAATATAACTTTAATTACTCCATGGGTAACCAATAACTTTAATTACTCCTTGGGTAGCCAATATAACTTTAATTACTCCATGGGTAGCCAATATAACTTTAATTACGGAGTAGCTAATATAACTTTAATTACGGAGTAGCTAATATAACTTTAATTACTCCATGGGTAGCCAATATAACTTTAATTACTCCATGGGTAACCAATATAACTTTAATTACGGAGTAGCTAATATAACTTTAATTACGGAGTAGCTCATATAACTTTAATTACTCCTTGGGTAACCAATATAACTTTAATTACTCCATGGGTAGCCAATATAACTTTAATTACTCCATGGGTAACCAATATAACTTTAATTACGGAGTAGCTAATATAACTTTAATTACGGAGTAGCTAATATAACTTTAATTACTCCATGGGTAGCCAATATAACTTTAATTACTCCATGGGTAGCCAATATAACTTTAATTACTCCATGTGCAGCCAATATAACTTTAATTACTCCATGGGTAGCCAATATAACTTTAATTACTCCATGTGCAGCCAATATAACTTTAATTACTCCATGGGTAGCCAATATAACTTTAATTACTCCATGGGTAGCCAATATAACTTTAATTACTCCTTGGGTAGCCAATATAACTTTAATTACGGAGTAGCTAATATAACTTTAATTACTCCTTGGGTAACCAATATAACTTTAATTACTCCATGGGTAGCCAATATAACTTTAATTACTCCATGGGTAGCTAATATAACTTTAATTACTCCATGTTCCGCCAATATAACTTTAATTACTCCATGGGTAGCCAATATAACGTTAATTACTCCTTGGGTAGCCAATATAACTTTAATTACTCCTTGGGTAGCCAATATAACTTTAATTACTCCATGGGTAGCCAATATAACTTTAATTACTCCATGGGTAGCCAATATAACTTTAATTACTCCATGTGCAGCCAATATAACTTTAATTACTCCATGGGTAGCCAATATAACTTTAATTACTCCATGGGTAGCCAATATAACTTTAATTACTCCATGGGTAGCCAATATAACTTTAATTACTCCATGTGCAGCCAATATAACTTTAATTACTCCATGGGTAGCCAATATAACTTTAATTACTCCATGGGTAGCCAATATAACTTTAATTACTCCATGGGTAGCCAATATAACTTTAATTACTCCATGGGTAGCCAATATAACTTTAATTACTCCATGGGTAGCCAATATAACTTTAATTACTCCTTGGGTAGCCAATAACTTTAATTACTCCATGGGTAGCCAATATAACTTTAATTACTCCATGGGTAGCCAATATAACTTTAATTACTCCTTGGGTAGCAAATATAACTTTAATTACTCCATGGGTAGCCAATATAACTTTAATTACTCCATGGGTAACCAATATAACTTTAATTACGGAGTAGCTAATATAACTTTAATTACTCCTTGGGTAGCCAATATAACTTTAATTACTCCATGGGCAGCCAATATAACTTTAATTACTCCATGGGTAGCCAATATAACTTTAATTACTCCATGGGTAACCAATATAACTTTAATTACGGAGTAGCTAATATAACTTTAATTACTCCTTGGGTAGCCAATATAACTTTAATTACTCCATGGGCAGCCAATATAACTTTAATTACTCCATGGGTAGCCAATATAACTTTAATTACTCCTTGGGTAACCAATATAACTTTAATTACGGAGTAGCTAATATAACTTTAATTACTCCATGGGTAGCCAATATAACTTTAATTACTCCTTGGGTAGCCAATATAACTTTAATTACTCCATGTGCAGCCAATATAACTTTAATTACTCCATGGGTAGCCAATATAACTTTAATTACTCCATGGGTAGCCAATATAACTTTAATTACTCCATGGGTAGCCAATAACTTTAATTACTCCATGGGTAGCCAATATAACTTTAATTACTCCTTGGGTAGCCAATAACTTTAATTACTCCTTGGGTAGCCAATATAACTTTAATTACTCCATGGGTAGCCAATATAACTTTAATTACTCCATGGGTAGCCAATATAACTTTAATTACTCCATGGGTAGCCAATATAACTTTAATTACTCCATGGGTAGCCAATATAACTTTAATTACTCCATGTTCCGACAATATAACTTTAATTACTCCATGTTCCGCCAATATAACTTTAATTACTCCATGGGTAGCCAATAACTTTAATTACTCCATGGGTAGCCAATATAACTTTAATTACTCCATGGGTAGCCAATATAACTTTAATTACTCCATGGGTAGCCAATATAACTTTAATTACTCCATGTGCAGCCAATATAACTTTAATTACTCCATGGGTAGCCAATATAACTTTAATTACTCCATGTGCAGCCAATATAACTTTAATTACTCCATGTGCAGCCAATATAACTTTAATTACTCCATGGGTAGCCAATATAACTTTAATTACTCCATGGGTAGCCAATATAACTTTAATTACTCCATGGGTAGCCAATAACTTTAATTACTCCATGGGTAGCCAATATAACTTTAATTACTCCTTGGGTAGCCAATAACTTTAATTACTCCTTGGGTAGCCAATATAACTTTAATTACTCCATGGGTAGCCAATATAACTTTAATTACTCCATGTGCAGCCAATATAACTTTAATTACTCCATGGGTAGCCAATATAACTTTAATTACTCCATGGGTAGCCAATATAACTTTAATTACTCCATGGGTAGCCAATAACTTTAATTACTCCATGGGTAGCCAATATAACTTTAATTACTCCTTGGGTAGCCAATAACTTTAATTACTCCTTGGGTAGCCAATATAACTTTAATTACTCCATGGGTAGCCAATATAACTTTAATTACTCCATGGGTAGCCAATATAACTTTAATTACTCCATGGGTAGCCAATATAACTTTAATTACTCCATGGGTAGCCAATATAACTTTAATTACTCCATGTTCCGCCAATATAACTTTAATTACTCCATGTTCCGCCAATATAACTTTAATTACTCCATGGGTAGCCAATAACTTTAATTACTCCATGGGTAGCCAATATAACTTTAATTACTCCATGGGTAGCCAATATAACTTTAATTACTCCATGGGTAGCCAATATAACTTTAATTACTCCATGGGTAGCCAATATAACTTTAATTACTCCATGAGTAGCCAATATAACTTTAATTACTCCATGTTCCGCCAATATAACTTTAATTACTCCATGTTCCGCCAATATAACTTTAATTACTCCATGGGTAGCCAATAACTTTAATTACTCCATGGGTAGCCAATATAACTTTAATTACTCCATGGGTAGCCAATATAACTTTAATTACTCCATGAGTAGCCAATATAACTTTAATTACTCCATGTTCCGCCAATATAACTTTAATTACTCCATGTTCCGCCAATATAACTTTAATTACTCCATGGGTAGCCAATAACTTTAATTACTCCATGGGTAGCCAATAACTTTAATTACTCCATGGGTAGCCAATATAACTTTAATTACTCCATGGGTAGCCAATAAAACTTTAATTACTCCATGTGTAGCCAATATAACTTTAATTACTCCATGGGTAGCCAATAACTTTAATTACTCCATGGGTAGCCAATATAACTTTAATTACTCCATGGGTAGCCATATAACTTTAATTACTCCATGGGTAGCCAATATAACTTTAATTACTCCATGGGTAGCCAATATAACTTTAATTACTCCATGTGCAGCCAATATAACTTTAATTACTCCATGGGTAGCCAATATAACTTTAATTACTCCATGAGTAGCCAATATAACTTTAATTACTCCATGTTCCGCCAATATAACTTTAATTACTCCATGTTCCGCCAATATAACTTTAATTACTCCATGGGTAGCCAATAACTTTAATTACTCCATGGGTAGCCAATATAACTTTAATTACTCCATGGGTAGCCAATATAACTTTAATTACTCCATGGGTAGCCAATATAACTTTAATTACTCCATGGGTAGCCAATATAACTTTAATTACTCCATGGGTAGCCAATATAACTTTAATTACTCCATGTTCCGCCAATATAACTTTAATTACTCCATGTTCCGCCAATATAACTTTAATTACTCCATGGGTAGCCAATAACTTTAATTACTCCATGGGTAGCCAATATAACTTTAATTACTCCATGGGTAGCCAATATAACTTTAATTACTCCATGGGTAGCCAATATAACTTTAATTACTCCATGGGTAGCCAATATAACTTTAATTACTCCATGGGTAGCCAATAACTTTAATTACTCCATGGGTAGCCAATGTAACTTTAATTACTCCATGAGTAGCCAATATAACTTTAATTACTCCATGTTCCGCCAATATAACTTTAATTACTCCATGTTCCGCCAATATAACTTTAATTACTCCTTGGGTAGCCAATATAACTTTAATTACTCCATGGGTAGCCAATATAACTTTAATTACTCCTTGGGTAGCCAATAACTGTAATTACTCCATGGGTAGCCAATAACTTTAATTACTCCATGGGTAGCCAATATAACTTTAATTACTCCATGGGTAGCCAATATAACTTTAATTACTCCATGGGTAGCCAATATAACTTTAATTACTCCATGGGTAGCCAATATAACTTTAATTACTCCATGGGTAGCCAATATAACTTTAATTACTCCACGGGTAGCCAATATAACTTTAATTACTCCATGAGTAGCCAATATAACTTTAATTACTCCATGTTCCGCCAATATAACTTTAATTACTCCATGGGTAGCCAATATAACTTTAATTACTCCATGGGTAGCCAATATAACTTTAATTACTCCATGGCTAGCCAATATAACTTCAATTACTCCATGGGTAGCCAATATAATTTTAATTACTCCATGGGTAGCCAATAACTTTAATTACTCCATGGGTAGCCAATATAACTTTAATTACTCCATGGGCAGCCAATAACTTTAATTACTCCATGGGCAGCCAGATATAACTTTAATTACTCCATGAGTAGCCAATATAACTTTAATTACACCTTGGGTAGCCAATATAACTTTAATTACTCCATGGGTAGCCAATATAACTTTAATTAATCCATGAGTAGCCAATAACTTTAATTACTCCTTGGGTAACAAATATAACTTTAATTACTCCATGGGTAGCCAATATAACTTTAATTACTCCATGAGTAGCCAATATAACTTTAATTACTCCTTGGGTAGCCAATAACTTTAATTACTCCTTGGGTAGCCAATATAACTTTAATTACTCCATGGGTAGCCAATATAACTTTAATTACTCCTTGGGTAGCCAATATAACTTTAATTACTCCATGGGTAGCCAATATAACTTTAATTACTCCATGGCTAGCCAATATAACTTCAATTACTCCATGGGTAGCCAATATAACTTTAATTACTCCATGAATAGCCAATAACTTTAATTACTCCTTGGGTAACAAATATAACTTTAATTACTCCATGTGCAGCCAATATAACTTTAATTACTCCTTGGGTAGCCAATATAACTTTAATTACTCCATGGGTAGCCAATATAACTTTAATTACTCCATGGGTAGCCAATATAACTTTAATTACTCCATGACTAGCCAATATAACTTCAATTACTCCATGTGCAGCCAATATAACTTTAATTACTCCTTGGGTAGCCAATATAACTTTAATTACTCCATGGGTAGCCAATATAACTTTAATTACTCCATGGGTAGCCAATATAACTTTAATTACTCCTTGGGTAGCCAATATAACTTTAATTACTCCATGGGTAGCCAATATAACTTTAATTACTCCATGTTCCGCCAATATAACTTTAATTACTCCATGGGTAGCCAATAACTTTAATTACTCCATGGGTAGCCAATATAACTTTAATTACTCCATGGGTAGCCAATATAACTTTAATTACTCCATGGGTAGCCAATATAACTTTAATTACTCCATGGGTAGCCAATATAACTTTAATTACTCCATGGCTAGCCAATATAACTTCAATTACTCCATGGGTAGCCAATATAACTTTAATTACTCCATGAGTAGCCAATAACTTTAATTACTCCTTGGGTAACAAATATAACTTTAATTACTCCATGTGCAACCAATATAACTTTAATTACTCCTTGGGTAGCCAATATAACTTTAATTACTCCATGGCTAGCCAATATAACTTCAATTACTTCATGTGCAGCCAATATAACTTTAATTACTCCTTGGGTAGCCAATATAACTTTAATTACTCCATGGGTAACCAATATAACTTTAATTACTCCATGGGTAGCCAATATAACTTTAATTACTCCTTGGGTAGCAAATATAACTTTAATTACTCCATGGGTAGCCAATATAACTTTAATTACTCCTTGGGTAGCCAATATAACTTTAATTACTCCATGGCTAGCCAATATAACTTCAATTACTCCATGGGTAGCCAATATAACTTTAATTACTCCATGAGTAGCCAATAACTTTAATTACTCCTTGGGTAACAAATATAACTTTAATTACTCCATGTGCAGCCAATATAACTTTAATTACTCCTTGGGTAGCCAATATAACTTTAATTACTCCATGGCTAGCCAATATAACTTCAATTACTCCATGTGCAGCCAATATAACTTTAATTACTCCTTGGGTAGCCAATATAACTTTAATTACTCCATGGGTAGCCAATATAACTTTAATTACTCCATGGGTAGCCAATATAACTTTAATTACTCCTTGGGTAGCAAATATAACTTTAATTACTCCATGGGTAGCCAATATAACTTTAATTACTCCTTGGGTAGCCAATATAACTTTAATTACTCCATGGGTAGCCAATATAACTTTAATTACTCCTTGGGTAGCCAATATAACTTTAATTACTCCATGGGTAGCCAATATAACTTTAATTACTCCATGGGTAGCCAATATAACTTTAATTACTCCTTGGGTAGCCAATATAACTTTAATTACTCCATGGGTAGACAATATAACTTTAATTACTCCATGGGTAGCCAATATAACTTTAATTACTCCTTGGGTAGCAAATATAACTTTAATTACTCCATGGCTAGCCAATATAACTTCAATTACTCCATGTGCAGCCAATATAACTTCAATTACTCCATGTGCAGCCAATATAACTTTAATTACTCCTTGGGTAGCCAATATAACTTTAATTACTCCATGGGTAGCCAATATAACTTTAATTACTCCATGGGTAGCCAATATAACTTTAATTACTCCTTGGGTAGCAAATATAACTTTAATTACTCCATGGCTAGCCAATATAACTTCAATTACTCCATGGGTAGCCAATATAACTTTAATTACTCCATGAGTAGCCAATAACTTTAATTACTCCTTGGGTAACAAATATAACTTTAATTACTCCATGTGCAGCCAATATAACTTTAATTACTCCTTGGGTAGCCAATATAACTTTAATTACTCCATGGCTAGCCAATATAACTTCAATTACTCCATGTGCAGCCAATATAACTTTAATTACTCCTTGGGTAGCCAATATAACTTTAATTACTCCATGGGTAGCCAATATAACTTTAATTACTCCATGGGTAGCCAATATAACTTTAATTACTCCTTGGGTAGCAAATATAACTTTAATTACTCCATGGGTAGCCAATATAACTTTAATTACTCCTTGGGTAGCCAATATAACTTTAATTACTCCATGGGTAGCCAATATAACTTTAATTACTCCTTGGGTAGCCAATATAACTTTAATTACTCCATGGGTAGCCAATATAACTTTAATTACTCCATGGGTAGCCAATATAACTTTAATTACTCCTTGGGTAGCCAATATAACTTTAATTACTCCATGGGTAGCCAATATAACTTTAATTACTCCATGGGTAGCCAATATAACTTTAATTACTCCTTGGGTAGCAAATATAACTTTAATTACTCCATGGGTAGCCAATATAACTTTAATTACTCCTTGGGTAGCAAATATAACTTTAATTACTCCATGGGTAGCCAATATAACTTTAATTACTCCATGGGTAGCCAATATAACTTTAATTACTCCTTGGGTAGCCAATATAACTTTAATTACTCCATGGGTAGCCAATATAACTTTAATTACTCCATGTTCCGCCAATATAACTTTAATTACTCCATGGGTAGCCAATATAACTTTAATTACTCCATGGGTAGCCAATATAACTTTAATTACTCCATGGGTAGCCAATATAACTTTAATTACTCCATGTTCCGCCAATATAACTTTAATTACTCCATGGGTAGCCAATATAACTTTAATTACTCTATGGGTAGCCAATAACTTTAATTACTCCATGGGTAGCCAATAACTTTAATTACTCCTTGGGTAGCCAATATAACTTTAATTACTCCATGGGTAGCCAATATAACTTTAATTACTCCATGGGTAGCCAATAACTTTAATTACTCCATGGGTAGCCAATAATTTTAATTACTCCATGTGTAGCCAATATAACTTTAATTACTCCATGGGTAGCCAATAACTTTAATTACACCATGGGTAGCCATATAACTTTAATTACTCCATGGGTAGCCAATATAACTTTAATTACTCCATGGGTAGCCAATAACTTTAATTACTCCATGGGTAGCCAATAACTTTAATTACTCCATGGGTAGCCATATAACTTTAATTACTCCATGGGTAGCCAATATAACTTTAATTACTCCATGGGTAGCCAATAAAACTTTAATTACTCCATGTGTAGCCAATATAACTTTAATTACTCCATGGGTAGCCAATAACTTTAATTACTCCATGGGTAGCCAATATAACTTTAATTACTCCATGGGTAGCCAATAACTTTAATTACTCCATGGGTAGCCAGATAACTTTAATTACTCCATGGGTAGCCAATATAACTTTAATTACTCCATGGGTAGCCAATATAACTTTAATTACTCCATGGGTAGCCAATAAAACTTTAATTACTCTATGGGTAGCCAATATAACTTTAATTACTCCATGGGTAGCCAATAAAACTTTAATTACTCCATGTGTAGCCAATATAACTTTAATTACTCCATGGGTAGCCAATAACTTTAATTACTCCATGGGTAGCCAATATAACTTTAATTACTCCATGGGTAGCCAATAAAACTTTAATTACTCCATGTGTAGCCAATATAACTTTAATTACTCCATGGGTAGCCAATAACTTTAATTACTCCATGGGTAGCCAATAAAACTTTAATTACTCCATGTGTAGCCAATATAACTTTAATTACTCCATGGGTAGCCAATAACTTTAATTACTCCATGGGTAGCCAATATAACTTTAATTACTCCATGGGTAGCCAATAAAACTTTAATTACTCCATGTGTAGCCAATATAACTTTAATTACTCCATGGGTAGCCAATAACTTTAATTACTCCATGGGTAGCCAATATAACTTTAATTACTCCATGGGTAGCCATATAACTTTAATTACTCCATGGGTAGCCAATATAACTTTAATTACTCCATGGGTAGCCAATATAACTTTAATTACTCCATGTGCAGCCAATATAACTTTAATTACTCCATGGGTAGCCAATATAACTTTAATTACTCCATGAGTAGCCAATATAACTTTAATTACTCCATGTTCCGCCAATATAACTTTAATTACTCCATGTTCCGCCAATATAACTTTAATTACTCCATGGGTAGCCAATAACTTTAATTACTCCATGGGTAGCCAATATAACTTTAATTACTCCATGGGTAGCCAATATAACTTTAATTACTCCATGGGTAGCCAATATAACTTTAATTACTCCATGGGTAGCCAATATAACTTTAATTACTCCATGGGTAGCCAATATAACTTTAATTACTCCATGTGCAGCCAATATAACTTTAATTACTCCATGGGTAGCCAATAACTTTAATTACTCCATGGGTAGCCAATATAACTTTAATTACTCCATGGGTAGCCAATATAACTTTAATTACTCCACGGGTAGCCAATATAACTTTAATTACTCCATGAGTAGCCAATATAACTTTAATTACTCCATGTTCCGCCAATATAACTTTAATTACTCCATGGGTAGCCAATATAACTTTAATTACTCCATGGGTAGCCAATATAACTTTAATTACTCCATGGCTAGCCAATATAACTTCAATTACTCCATGGGTAGCCAATATAATTTTAATTACTCCATGGGTAGCCAATAACTTTAATTACTCCATGGGTAGCCAATATAACTTTAATTACTCCATGGGCAGCCAATAACTTTAATTACTCCATGGGCAGCCAATATAACTTTAATTACTCCATGAGTAGCCAATATAACTTTAATTACACCTTGGGTAGCCAATATAACTTTAATTACTCCATGGGTAGCCAATAACTTTAATTACTCCATGGGTAGCCAATATAACTTTAATTACTCCATGGGTAGCCATATAACTTTAATTACTCCATGGGTAGCCAATATAACTTTAATTAATCCATGAGTAGCCAATAACTTTAATTACTCCTTGGGTAACAAATATAACTTTAATTACTCCATGTGCAGCCAATATAACTTTAATTACTCCATGGGTAGCCAATATAACTTTAATTACTCCTTGGGTAGCAAATATAACTTTAATTACTCCATGGGTAGCCAATATAACTTTAATTACTCCATGGGTAGCCAATATAACTTTAATTACTCCTTGGGTAGCCAATATAACTTTAATTACTCCATGGGTAGCCAATATAACTTTAATTACTCCATGTTCCGCCAATATAACTTTAATTACTCCATGGGTAGCCAATATAACTTTAATTACTCCATGGGTAGCCAATATAACTTTAATTACTCCATGGGTAGCCAATATAACTTTAATTACTCCATGTTCCGCCAATATAACTTTAATTACTCCATGGGTAGCCAATATAACTTTAATTACTCTATGGGTAGCCAATAACTTTAATTACTCCATGGGTAGCCAATAACTTTAATTACTCCTTGGGTAGCCAATATAACTTTAATTACTCCATGGGTAGCCAATATAACTTTAATTACTCCATGGGTAGCCAATAACTTTAATTACTCCATGGGTAGCCAATAATTTTAATTACTCCATGTGTAGCCAATATAACTTTAATTACTCCATGGGTAGCCAATAACTTTAATTACACCATGGGTAGCCATATAACTTTAATTACTCCATGGGTAGCCAATATAACTTTAATTACTCCATGGGTAGCCAATAACTTTAATTACTCCATGGGTAGCCAATAACTTTAATTACTCCATGGGTAGCCATATAACTTTAATTACTCCATGGGTAGCCAATATAACTTTAATTACTCCATGGGTAGCCAATAAAACTTTAATTACTCCATGTGTAGCCAATATAACTTTAATTACTCCATGGGTAGCCAATAACTTTAATTACTCCATGGGTAGCCAATATAACTTTAATTACTCCATGGGTAGCCAATAACTTTAATTACTCCATGGGTAGCCATATAACTTTAATTACTCCATGGGTAGCCAATATAACTTTAATTACTCCATGGGTAGCCAATATAACTTTAATTACTCCATGGGTAGCCAATAAAACTTTAATTACTCTATGGGTAGCCAATATAACTTTAATTACTCCATGGGTAGCCAATAAAACTTTAATTACTCCATGTGTAGCCAATATAACTTTAATTACTCCATGGGTAGCCAATAACTTTAATTACTCCATGGGTAGCCAATATAACTTTAATTACTCCATGGGTAGCCAATAAAACTTTAATTACTCCATGTGTAGCCAATATAACTTTAATTACTCCATGGGTAGCCAATAACTTTAATTACTCCATGGGTAGCCAATAAAACTTTAATTACTCCATGTGTAGCCAATATAACTTTAATTACTCCATGGGTAGCCAATAACTTTAATTACTCCATGGGTAGCCAATATAACTTTAATTACTCCATGGGTAGCCAATAAAACTTTAATTACTCCATGTGTAGCCAATATAACTTTAATTACTCCATGGGTAGCCAATAACTTTAATTACTCCATGGGTAGCCAATATAACTTTAATTACTCCATGGGTAGCCATATAACTTTAATTACTCCATGGGTAGCCAATATAACTTTAATTACTCCATGGGTAGCCAATATAACTTTAATTACTCCATGTGCAGCCAATATAACTTTAATTACTCCATGGGTAGCCAATATAACTTTAATTACTCCATGAGTAGCCAATATAACTTTAATTACTCCATGTTCCGCCAATATAACTTTAATTACTCCATGTTCCGCCAATATAACTTTAATTACTCCATGGGTAGCCAATAACTTTAATTACTCCATGGGTAGCCAATATAACTTTAATTACTCCATGGGTAGCCAATATAACTTTAATTACTCCATGGGTAGCCAATATAACTTTAATTACTCCATGGGTAGCCAATATAACTTTAATTACTCCATGGGTAGCCAATATAACTTTAATTACTCCATGTGCAGCCAATATAACTTTAATTACTCCATGGGTAGCCAATAACTTTAATTACTCCATGGGTAGCCAATATAACTTTAATTACTCCATGGGTAGCCAATATAACTTTAATTACTCCACGGGTAGCCAATATAACTTTAATTACTCCATGAGTAGCCAATATAACTTTAATTACTCCATGTTCCGCCAATATAACTTTAATTACTCCATGGGTAGCCAATATAACTTTAATTACTCCATGGGTAGCCAATATAACTTTAATTACTCCATGGCTAGCCAATATAACTTCAATTACTCCATGGGTAGCCAATATAATTTTAATTACTCCATGGGTAGCCAATAACTTTAATTACTCCATGGGTAGCCAATATAACTTTAATTACTCCATGGGCAGCCAATAACTTTAATTACTCCATGGGCAGCCAATATAACTTTAATTACTCCATGAGTAGCCAATATAACTTTAATTACACCTTGGGTAGCCAATATAACTTTAATTACTCCATGGGTAGCCAATAACTTTAATTACTCCATGGGTAGCCAATATAACTTTAATTACTCCATGGGTAGCCATATAACTTTAATTACTCCATGGGTAGCCAATATAACTTTAATTAATCCATGAGTAGCCAATAACTTTAATTACTCCTTGGGTAACAAATATAACTTTAATTACTCCATGTGCAGCCAATATAACTTTAATTACTCCTTGGGTAGCCAATATAACTTTAATTACTCCATGGGTAGCCAATATAACTTTAATTACTCCATGGGTAGCCAATATAACTTTAATTACTCCATGGCTAGCCAATATAACTTCAATTACTCCATGGGTAGCCAATATAACTTTAATTACTCCATGAATAGCCAATAACTTTAATTACTCCTTGGGTAACAAATATAACTTTAATTACTCCATGTGCAGCCAATATAACTTTAATTACTCCATGGGTAGCCAATATAACTTTAATTACTCCATGTGCAGCCAATATAACTTTAATTACTCCTTGGGTAGCCAATATAACTTTAATTACTCCATGGGTAGCCAATATAACTTTAATTACTCCATGGGTAGCCAATATAACTTTAATTACTCCATGACTAGCCAATATAACTTCAATTACTCCATGTGCAGCCAATATAACTTTAATTACTCCTTGGGTAGCCAATATAACTTTAATTACTCCATGGGTAGCCAATATAACTTTAATTACTCCATGGGTAGCCAATATAACTTTAATTACTCCTTGGGTAGCCAATATAACTTTAATTACTCCATGGGTAGCCAATATAACTTTAATTACTCCATGTTCCGCCAATATAACTTTAATTACTCCATGGGTAGCCAATAACTTTAATTACTCCATGGGTAGCCAATATAACTTTAATTACTCCATGGGTAGCCAATATAACTTTAATTACTCCATGGGTAGCCAATATAACTTTAATTACCCCATGGGTAGCCAATATAACTTTAATTACTCCATGGCTAGCCAATATAACTTCAATTACTCCATGGGTAGCCAATATAACTTTAATTACTCCATGAGTAGCCAATAACTTTAATTACTCCTTGGGTAACAAATATAACTTTAATTACTCCATGTGCAACCAATATAACTTTAATTACTCCTTGGGTAGCCAATATAACTTTAATTACTCCATGGCTAGCCAATATAACTTCAATTACTTCATGTGCAGCCAATATAACTTTAATTACTCCTTGGGTAGCCAATATAACTTTAATTACTCCATGGGTAACCAATATAACTTTAATTACTCCATGGGTAGCCAATATAACTTTAATTACTCCTTGGGTAGCAAATATAACTTTAATTACTCCATGGGTAGCCAATATAACTTTAATTACTCCTTGGGTAGCCAATATAACTTTAATTACTCCATGGCTAGCCAATATAACTTCAATTACTCCATGGGTAGCCAATATAACTTTAATTACTCCATGAGTAGCCAATAACTTTAATTACTCCTTGGGTAACAAATATAACTTTAATTACTCCATGTGCAGCCAATATAACTTTAATTACTCCTTGGGTAGCCAATATAACTTTAATTACTCCATGGCTAGCCAATATAACTTCAATTACTCCATGTGCAGCCAATATAACTTTAATTACTCCTTGGGTAGCCAATATAACTTTAATTACTCCATGGGTAGCCAATATAACTTTAATTACTCCATGGGTAGCCAATATAACTTTAATTACTCCTTGGGTAGCAAATATAACTTTAATTACTCCATGGGTAGCCAATATAACTTTAATTACTCCTTGGGTAGCCAATATAACTTTAATTACTCCATGGGTAGCCAATATAACTTTAATTACTCCTTGGGTAGCCAATATAACTTTAATTACTCCATGGGTAGCCAATATAACTTTAATTACTCCATGGGTAGCCAATATAACTTTAATTACTCCTTGGGTAGCCAATATAACTTTAATTACTCCATGGGTAGCCAATATAACTTTAATTACTCCATGGGTAGCCAATATAACTTTAATTACTCCTTGGGTAGCAAATATAACTTTAATTACTCCATGGCTAGCCAATATAACTTCAATTACTCCATGTGCAGCCAATATAACTTTAATTACTCCTTGGGTAGCCAATATAACTTTAATTACTCCATGGGTAGCCAATATAACTTTAATTACTCCATGGGTAGCCAATATAACTTTAATTACTCCTTGGGTAGCAAATATAACTTTAATTACTCCATGGGTAGCCAATATAACTTTAATTACTCCTTGGGTAGCAAATATAACTTTAATTACTCCATGGGTAGCCAATATAACTTTAATTACTCCATGGGTAGCCAATATAACTTTAATTACTCCTTGGGTAGCCAATATAACTTTAATTACTCCATGGGTAGCCAATATAACTTTAATTACTCCATGTTCCGCCAATATAACTTTAATTACTCCATGGGTAGCCAATATAACTTTAATTACTCCATGGGTAGCCAATATAACTTTAATTACTCCATGGGTAGCCAATATAACTTTAATTACTCCATGTTCCGCCAATATAACTTTAATTACTCCATGGGTAGCCAATATAACTTTAATTACTCTATGGGTAGCCAATAACTTTAATTACTCCATGGGTAGCCAATAACTTTAATTACTCCTTGGGTAGCCAATATAACTTTAATTACTCCATGGGTAGCCAATATAACTTTAATTACTCCATGGGTAGCCAATAACTTTAATTACTCCATGTTCCGCCAATATAACTTTAATTACTCCATGGGTAGCCAATATAACTTTAATTACTCCATGAGTAGCCAATATAACTTTAATTACTCCATGTTCCGCCAATATAACTTTAATTACTCCATGTTCCGCCAATATAACTTTAATTACTCCATGGGTAGCCAATAACTTTAATTACTCCATGGGTAGCAAATATAACTTTAATTACTCCATGGGTAGCCAATATAACTTTAATTACTCCATGGGTAGCCAATATAACTTTAATTACTCCTTGGGTAGCCAATATAACTTTAATTACTCCATGGGTAGCCAATATAACTTTAATTACTCCATGTTCCGCCAATATAACTTTAATTACTCCATGGGTAGCCAATATAACTTTAATTACTCCATGGGTAGCCAATATAACTTTAATTACTCCATGGGTAGCCAATATAACTTTAATTACTCCATGTTCCGCCAATATAACTTTAATTACTCCATGGGTAGCCAATATAACTTTAATTACTCTATGGGTAGCCAATAACTTTAATTACTCCATGGGTAGCCAATAACTTTAATTACTCCTTGGGTAGCCAATATAACTTTAATTACTCCATGGGTAGCCAATATAACTTTAATTACTCCATGGGTAGCCAATAACTTTAATTACTCCATGGGTAGCCAATAATTTTAATTACTCCATGGGTAGCCAATAACTTTAATTACTCCATGGGTAGCCAATAACTTTAATTACTCCATGGGTAGCCAATAATTTTAATTACTCCATGGGTAGCCAATAACTTTAATTACTCCATGGGTAGCCAATAACTTTAATTACTCCATGGGTAGCCAATATAACTTTAATTACTCCATGGGTAGCCAATAACTTTAATTACTCCATGGGTAGCCAATATAACTTGAATTACTCCATGTGTAGCCAATATAACTTTAATTACTCCATGGGTAGCCAATAACTTTAATTACTCCATGGGTAGCCAATAACTTTAATTACTCCATGGGTAGCCAATAACTTTAATTACTCCATGGGTAGCCAATATTTTAACTTGAATTACTCCATGGGTAGCCAATATAACTTTAATTACTCCATGGGTAGCCAATATAACTTTAATTACTCCATGGGTAGCCAATATAACTTTAATTACTCCATGGGTAGCCAATATAACTTTAATTACTCCATGGGTAGCCAATATAACTTTAATTACTCCATGGGTAGCCAATATAACTTTAATTACTCCTTGGGTAGCCAATATAACTTTAATTACTCCATGGGTAGCCAATATAACTTTAATTACTCCATGGGTAGCCAATATAACTTTAATTACTCCTTGGGTAGCAAATATAACTTTAATTACTCCATGGGTAGCCAATATAACTTTAATTACTCCATGGGTAGCCAATATAACTTTAATTACTCCATGTGCAGCCAATATAACTTTAATTACTCCATGGGTAGCCAATATAACTTTAATTACTCCATGAGTAGCCAATATAACTTTAATTACTCCATGTTCCGCCAATATAACTTTAATTACTCCATGTTCCGCCAATATAACTTTAATTACTCCATGGGTAGCCAATAACTTTAATTACTCCATGGGTAGCCAATATAACTTTAATTACTCCATGGGTAGCCAATATAACTTTAATTACTCCATGGGTAGCCAATATAACTTTAATTACTCCATGGGTAGCCAATATAACTTTAATTACTCCATGGGTAGCCAATATAACTTTAATTACTCCATGTTCCGCCAATATAACTTTAATTACTCCATGTTCCGCCAATATAACTTTAATTACTCCATGGGTAGCCAATAACTTTAATTACTCCATGGGTAGCCAATATAACTTTAATTACTCCATGGGTAGCCAATATAACTTTAATTACTCCATGGGTAGCCAATATAACTTTAATTACTCCATGGGTAGCCAATATAACTTTAATTACTCCATGAGTAGCCAATATAACTTTAATTACTCCATGTTCCGCCAATATAACTTTAATTACTCCATGTTCCGCCAATATAACTTTAATTACTCCATGGGTAGCCAATAACTTTAATTACTCCATGGGTAGCCAATATAACTTTAATTACTCCATGGGTAGCCAATATAACTTTAATTACTCCATGGGTAGCCAATATAACTTTAATTACTCCATGGGTAGCCAATATAACTTTAATTACTCCATGGGTAGCCAATATAACTTTAATTACTCCACGGGTAGCCAATATAACTTTAATTACTCCATGAGTAGCCAATATAACTTTAATTACTCCATGTTCCGCCAATATAACTTTAATTACTCCATGGGTAGCCAATATAACTTTAATTACTCCATGGGTAGCCAATATAACTTTAATTACTCCATGGCTAGCCAATATAACTTCAATTACTCCATGGGTAGCCAATATAATTTTAATTACTCCATGGGTAGCCAATAACTTTAATTACTCCATGGGTAGCCAATATAACTTTAATTACTCCATGGGCAGCCAATAACTTTAATTACTCCATGGGCAGCCAATATAACTTTAATTACTCCATGAGTAGCCAATATAACTTTAATTACACCTTGGGTAGCCAATATAACTTTAATTACTCCATGGGTAGCCAATAACTTTAATTACTCCATGGGTAGCCAATATAACTTTAATTACTCCATGGGTAGCCATATAACTTTAATTACTCCATGGGTAGCCAATATAACTTTAATTAATCCATGAGTAGCCAATAACTTTAATTACTCCTTGGGTAACAAATATAACTTTAATTACTCCATGTGCAGCCAATATAACTTTAATTACTCCTTGGGTAGCCAATATAACTTTAATTACTCCATGGGTAGCCAATATAACTTTAATTACTCCATGGGTAGCCAATATAACTTTAATTACTCCATGGCTAGCCAATATAACTTCAATTACTCCATGGGTAGCCAATATAACTTTAATTACTCCATGAATAGCCAATAACTTTAATTACTCCTTGGGTAACAAATATAACTTTAATTACTCCATGTGCAGCCAATATAACTTTAATTACTCCATGGGTAGCCAATATAACTTTAATTACTCCATGTGCAGCCAATATAACTTTAATTACTCCTTGGGTAGCCAATATAACTTTAATTACTCCATGGGTAGCCAATATAACTTTAATTACTCCATGGGTAGCCAATATAACTTTAATTACTCCATGACTAGCCAATATAACTTCAATTACTCCATGTGCAGCCAATATAACTTTAATTACTCCTTGGGTAGCCAATATAACTTTAATTACTCCATGGGTAGCCAATATAACTTCAATTACTCCATGGGTAGCCAATATAACTTTAATTACTCCTTGGGTAGCCAATATAACTTTAATTACTCCATGGGTAGCCAATATAACTTTAATTACTCCATGTTCCGCCAATATAACTTTAATTACTCCATGGGTAGCCAATAACTTTAATTACTCCATGGGTAGCCAATATAACTTTAATTACTCCATGGGTAGCCAATATAACTTTAATTATTCCATGGGTAGCCAATATAACTTTAATTACTCCATGGGTAGCCAATATAACTTTAATTACTCCATGGCTAGCCAATATAACTTCAATTACTCCATGAGTAGCCAATAACTTTAATTACTCCTTGGGTAACAAATATAACTTTAATTACTCCATGTGCAACCAATATAACTTTAATTACTCCTTGGGTAGCCAATATAACTTTAATTACTCCATGGCTAGCCAATATAACTTCAATTACTTCATGTGCAGCCAATATAACTTTAATTACTCCTTGGGTAGCCAATATAACTTTAATTACTCCATGGGTAACCAATATAACTTTAATTACTCCATGGGTAGCCAATATAACTTTAATTACTCCTTGGGTAGCAAATATAACTTTAATTACTCCATGGGTAGCCAATATAACTTTAATTACTCCTTGGGTAGCCAATATAACTTTAATTACTCCATGGCTAGCCAATATAACTTCAATTACTCCATGGGTAGCCAATATAACTTTAATTACTCCATGAGTAGCCAATAACTTTAATTACTCCTTGGGTAACAAATATAACTTTAATTACTCCATGTGCAGCCAATATAACTTTAATTACTCCTTGGGTAGCCAATATAACTTTAATTACTCCATGGCTAGCCAATATAACTTCAATTACTCCATGTGCAGCCAATATAACTTTAATTACTCCTTGGGTAGCCAATATAACTTTAATTACTCCATGGGTAGCCAATATAACTTTAATTACTCCATGGGTAGCCAATATAACTTTAATTACTCCTTGGGTAGCAAATATAACTTTAATTACTCCATGGGTAGCCAATATAACTTTAATTACTCCTTGGGTAGCCAATATAACTTTAATTACTCCATGGGTAGCCAATATAACTTTAATTACTCCTTGGGTAGCCAATATAACTTTAATTACTCCATGGGTAGCCAATATAACTTTAATTACTCCATGGGTAGCCAATATAACTTTAATTACTCCTTGGGTAGCCAATATAACTTTAATTACTCCATGGGTAGCCAATATAACTTTAATTACTCCATGGGTAGCCAATATAACTTTAATTACTCCTTGGGTAGCAAATATAACTTTAATTACTCCATGGCTAGCCAATATAACTTCAATTACTCCATGTGCAGCCAATATAACTTTAATTACTCCTTGGGTAGCCAATATAACTTTAATTACTCCATGGGTAGCCAATATAACTTTAATTACTCCATGGGTAGCCAATATAACTTTAATTACTCCTTGGGTAGCAAATATAACTTTAATTACTCCATGGGTAGCCAATATAACTTTAATTACTCCTTGGGTAGCAAATATAACTTTAATTACTCCATGGGTAGCCAATATAACTTTAATTACTCCATGGGTAGCCAATATAACTTTAATTACTCCTTGGGTAGCCAATATAACTTTAATTACTCCATGGGTAGCCAATATAACTTTAATTACTCCATGTTCCGCCAATATAACTTTAATTACTCCATGGGTAGCCAATATAACTTTAATTACTCCATGGGTAGCCAATATAACTTTAATTACTCCATGGGTAGCCAATATAACTTTAATTACTCCATGTTCCGCCAATATAACTTTAATTACTCCATGGGTAGCCAATATAACTTTAATTACTCTATGGGTAGCCAATAACTTTAATTACTCCATGGGTAGCCAATAACTTTAATTACTCCTTGGGTAGCCAATATAACTTTAATTACTCCATGGGTAGCCAATATAACTTTAGTTACTCCATGGGTAGCCAATAACTTTAATTACTCCATGGGTAGCCAATAATTTTAATTACTCCATGGGTAGCCAATAACTTTAATTACTCCATGGGTAGCCAATAACTTTAATTACTCCATGGGTAGCCAATAATTTTAATTACTCCATGGGTAGCCAATAACTTTAATTACTCCATGGGTAGCCAATAACTTTAATTACTCCATGGGTAGCCAATATAACTTTAATTACTCCATGGGTAGCCAATAACTTTAATTACTCCATGGGTAGCCAATATAACTTGAATTACTCCATGTGTAGCCAATATAACTTTAATTACTCCATGGGTAGCCAATAACTTTAATTACTCCATGGGTAGCCAATAACTTTAATTACTCCATGGGTAGCCAATAACTTTAATTACTCCATGGGTAGCCAATATTTTTAACTTGAATTACTCCATGGGTAGCCAATATAACTTTAATTACTCCTTGGGTAGCCAATATAACTTTAATTACTCCATGGGTAGCCAATATAACTTTAATTACTCCTTGGGTAGCCAATATAACTTTAATTACTCCATGGGTAGCCAATATAACTTTAATTACTCCATGGGTAGCCAATATAACTTTAATTACTCCTTGGGTAGCCAATATAACTTTAATTACTCCATGGGTAGCCAATATAACTTTAATTACTCCATGGGTAGCCAATATAACTTTAATTACTCCTTGGGTAGCAAATATAACTTTAATTACTCCATGGCTAGCCAATATAACTTCAATTACTCCATGTGCAGCCAATATAACTTTAATTACTCCTTGGGTAGCCAATATAACTTTAATTACTCCATGGGTAGCCAATATAACTTTAATTACTCCATGGGTAGCCAATATAACTTTAATTACTCCTTGGGGTAGCAAATATAACTTTAATTACTCCATGGGTAGCCAATATAACTTTAATTACTCCTTGGGTAGCAAATATAACTTTAATTAATCCATGGGTAGCCAATATAACTTTAATTACTCCATGGGTAGCCAATATAACTTTAATTACTCCTTGGGTAGCCAATATAACTTTAATTACTCCATGTTCCGCCAATATAACTTTAATTACTCCATGGGTAGCCAATATAACTTTAATTACTCCATGGGTAGCCAATATAACTTTAATTACTCCATGGGTAGCCAATATAACTTTAATTACTCCATGTTCCGCCAATATAACTTTAATTACTCCATGTTCCGCCAATATAACTTTAATTACTCCATGGGTAGCCAATATAACTTTAATTACTCTATGGGTAGCCAATAACTTTAATTACTCCATGGGTAGCCAATAACTTTAATTACTCCTTGGGTAGCCAATATAACTTTAATTACTCCATGGGTAGCCAATATAACTTTAATTACTCCATGGGTAGCCAATAACTTTAATTACTCCATGGGTAGCCAATAATTTTAATTACTCCATGGGTAGCCAATAACTTTAATTACTCCATGGGTAGCCAATAACTTTAATTACTCCATGGGTAGCCAATAATTTTAATTACTCCATGGGTAGCCAATAACTTTAATTACTCCATGGGTAGCCAATAACTTTAATTACTCCATGGGTAGCCAATATAACTTTAATTACTCCATGGGTAGCCAATAACTTTAATTACTCCATGGGTAGCCAATATAACTTGAATTACTCCATGTGTAGCCAATATAACTTTAATTACTCCATGGGTAGCCAATAACTTTAATTACTCCATGGGTAGCCAATAACTTTAATTACTCCATGGGTAGCCAATATAACTTTAATTACTCCATGGGTAGCCAATATAACTTTAATTACTCCTTGGGTAACAAATATAACTTTAATTACAGTACTCCATGGGTAGCCAATAACTTTAATTACTCCATGGGTAGCCAATATAACTTTAATTACTACATGGGTAGCCAATATAACTTTAATTACTCCATGGGTAGCCAATAACTTTAATTACTCCATGGGTAGCCAATAACTTTAATTACTCCATGGGTAGCCAATAACTTTAATTACTCCATGGGTAGCCAATAACTTTAATTACTCCATGTGCAGCCAATATAACTTTAATTACTCCATGGGTAGCCAATAACTTTAATTACTCCATGGGTAGCCAATATAACTTTAATTACTCCATGGGTAGCCAATACCTTTAATTACTCCATGGGTAGCCAATAACTTTAATTACTCCATGGGTAGCCAATAACTTTAATTACTCCATGGGTAGCCAATATTTTTAACTTGAATTACTCCATGGGTAGCCAATATAACTTGAATTACTCCAAGGGTAGCCAATGGGTAGCCAATATAACTTTAATTACTCCATGGGTAGCCAATATAACTTTAATTACTCCATAGGTAGCCAATAACTTTAATTACTCCATGGGTAGCCAATAACTTTAATTACCCCATGGGCAGCATGATAAAAGACACATAGTTTAAAAGTTAGTAAGTAAATAATGACAGGGTATTGCCTGATACAGTAACTTTATAGAAGTAAAAGTGTCTTGAGTCTGTACTCCCAGATACTCCCATTGGTGATATCTCCTTTGCAGAAGTGAAGGCTGCTGCAAAGAACATTAAGACCAATCGTGCCAGTGGAGTAGATGGTGTTCCCCCTGAGGTCTTTAAAATACCTGAGTGTTTAAAGCTCATCTATCCCATCATAGTAGACATGTACCGAACACGAAGTGGGGCCTTCGCGCAGCACGTGACTTAAATTTAATTTAAGTACTAATTCGAAAGTATTACTGTATTAGCAAATTTTAAGCAGATTTCGCCTAATCACTTTTTACCTCTTTCATTTCTATTCAGACATTTCTGACTCTAGCGGTATAGTGAGAACTGAAGATGGATTAGGGTCTCCAGCCCCACAAAGACACAGCCTATGGATGAATAGTACATACGTACATCGGCCAAGTTTCATCTTGAATAACGGATAACGAAATGAGAGACGGATCTCACTTTCAGAAATTTCGTCGTATAGCGGCAGACCGATTAAATCTCCCCCCCCCCCCCCCCCCCCACAAAGACGCAGCATGTGGTCCAGAATATATGGCAAGATTCAGCTTAAACTGATTAAAATCAATGAGACGGGAGAATCTATTCACTTTCAGGCATAAAGTAGTCCTATAGCGGGTGACTGTTGAACTGATTTTCAACAAAACAAATTTTCAACTTGGCAGCTTTAAATTCGACAAAGTTATAAGCATGTCAATATCATAACGACGACAACGATTTCACTTTCAGACATTTGGCCCTCTAGCGGCAGACTGGAGAACTGCAGATGGATTCGCCTCCTTTGAAAGTCACAGCTAATGGTCTAATACATATCTGCCAAGTTTCAGCTTAAACGGATTAAAAGCAAAGAAATGGGAGGGCATTTAATGTTTAGACATGTGGCCCTCTAGCGGGAGACCATTGCACTGATGGTGTCTGAAAGTCTCTCAAAAATCTCAACTTTAGCTCATATTGATACCTACAAATTTTCAACTTGGCAGCTTTAAATCCGACAAAGTTATTAGCATGTCAAAATCGTAACGACGACAACGATTTCACTTTCAGACCTTTGGCCCTCTAGCGGCAGACTGGAGAACTGCAGATGGATTCGCCTCCTTTGAAAGTCACAGCTAATGGTCTAATACATATCTGCCAAGTTTCAGCTTAAACGGATTAAAAGCAAAGAAATGGGAGGGCATTTAATGTTTAGACATGTGGCCCTCTAGCGGGAGACCATTGCACTGATGGTGTCTGAAAGTCTCTCAAAAATCTCAACTTTAGCTCATATTGATACCTACAAATTTTCAACTTGGCAGCTTTAAATCCGACAAAGTTATTAGCATGTCAAAATCGTAACGACGACAACGATTTCACTTTCAGACCTTTGGCCCTCTAGCGGCAGACTGGAGAACTGCAGATGGATTCGCCTGCTTTGAAAGTCACAGCTAATGGTCTAATACATATCTGCCAAGTTTCAGCTTAAACGGATTAAAAGCAAAGAAATGGGAGGGCATTTAATGTTTAGACATGTGGCCCTCTAGCGGGAGACCATTGCACTGATGGTGTCTGAAAGTCTCTCAAAAATCTCAACTTTTGCTCATATTGATACCTACAAATTTTCAACTTGGCAGCTTTAAATCCGACAAAGTTATTAGCATGTCAAAATCGTAACGACGACGACGACGACAACGACGACGACGACAACGACGACGACGACGACGACAACTATTTGCATAAATTGACCCACCCCCTAACAGTGTCAATTCGCTAAGGCTCCGCCAACTTCGTGGCTCGCCCCACAACAGGAGTCCCACAAGAAATGAAAACAAATAAGTTGGTGCCAGTTCCCAAGAAGGGCAACCTAACACTCTATGGTTCTTTTCGGGGAATCTCATTGATCTCGATTGCTGCAAAGCTATACAATAGAATTCTATTAAATCGCATCAGGGATCCCATTGAGAGACTGCCCGTGGAAATCAGAATGGGTTCCCTAAAGGTCGTGGGACCATGGAGCCCATTTTGGCACTAAGAAGGATAATTGAAGAGTTATCAAAAAAGAAAGACAGGCATCTGGTTGTTATCTTTGTTGACTTCTTCAAGGCCTTTGATTCAGTCTCTCGCTCACGTATGTTCAGCATACTTTCATTATATGGGATTCCTGATGAAATTATTGCAGCAATCAGATCAGTATACGATGGTTCGACAACATTTGTGTCTACTGTTGACGGTGACACAGAACCAGTTGAAGTGTTATGGGGCGTCCTCCATGGAACACAATTGCACCATTCTTGTTCATAATTGTTGTTGACTATGTTCTACGCATGTCCTTAGATCATCATAATGATGATGGGGTGATGATAACTCCACCTACTGGCTCCAGAAGTCGAGGAAATCCTGCCAAGTACCTAACTGATCTAGACTTTGCTGATGACTTAGGAGTACTCTCAGAATCACTAGAGGGAGCCCAACGGCTCCTCAGCTCATTAGAACATGCTGCTTCTAGTGTTGGTCTTTTTATTAACTCCAGAAAGACCAAAATTTTGACAGTTAACTTTGAAAGTCCTCAGCAAGTCTCTGATCGGATGAGCATAAGCTCAAAAGATGGTATGCTTGAGCATGCAGGATTACCTGGGATCATGGATCCGGAAGTCAGGTGAGGACCTTCGAATACGTAAGGGAAAGGCATGGGCAGCCTTGAATAGGCTTTCCAGGATTTGGAAGTAACCGAGAATTAATCGGAAACTTAAGGTCCGATTATTTAGAGCAGCAGTAGTTCCAGTACTCCTCTTGGGAGGCCATGCTGGGCTCTAACTGCTGAGGACACCAAATCTCTGGATGGCACATTCACAAGAATGCTACACCGGGTTCATTGTGCCAAGTACAATGCACACATCTCCAACTAGACACTATATAACATTGGAGGTGTCTCATTGGTTCCCCCAAGCTTGACACTAGAACAAAATCGCCTCCGCTTTGCAGGACATTGCTTTCGCCGTGAGGACCAGCCAGTGCATAATCTTGTACTTTGGCAGCCTCATGGAGTGAATAAGCATGGTGGACAGCCCATGACTTTCTTGAGACGCATCTTAAAGGACACTGGCCTTGAAGATACGGATGATCTAGCAAATGTCATGGGTGATAGGGAGTTGTGGCGGTGCAATTTTGTCGATAAGCCGGCACAGCATTCTTAAAAATGGAGCTGCAATGCAGCATGCCGATCCTAGTAGTAGTAGTCTTCAGTAAACGCAGTAGTAAGTAAAATATATAAATAATTCCGGTACTAATTAATTGCTAAAAATAGATAAAAGGTAGATAAATATATAACGGGATGGAATGACATACTGTGGGGCAAGCGATACAAAGCTGCGAGCCATCAGCGAAAGGTGATAATTAATTAATTATACTTTATGATGATAATAGATTTAATTCAAAAGGCTACTCCGTTATTTTCCATTTGTATTTTACGATAACACATTTTTGGAACCAACATGTTCATTTTCATCAAATTTTTCACGCACTTTTTTTAGTTTCGTTTTCTACTTCTGATAATAATTGGCAATTTTGTAAAAAAAAATTCAAATTTTTTTAAAAACTGAATGTGTTTTTGTAATTTTTATTCAAGAAATGGGGAAATATAATTAAATTAAGAGAAGTGCGTGAAATTTATTGAAGCTTATGAAATTACCTTCATAAACATATAAAGCAAAAATTGCAAAAAACGGTTAAGAAATGGCGGAGGGAGGAGTATCATTTTACGTGTGAAAAAATTTATTCTGAGCCTTCAAAGTTCAAACCTTCCTGCGCAAAACTGTAAGTGGACAGGTTGGTTAATAGTGTTTGACATGGAGGAAGCACACCACCGATGTGATGTGGTCAGGTTGGTTAATAGTGTCTGACATGAAGGAAGCACACCTCCGAGCTAAAATTATATTTATGGGGGTTTTCGGGGTCGCTGATTTCATTTCCGATTTCAATATTATTGATGGAATTTAGCTGTCTGTAGGCCTATGTCTTACATTTTGACAGACAGATATTCCACGATAACTCGAGAACTAAAAGATTAGAAATCCCCGTTAACTTATTCTCTAGACGCAATAAAAAACAAATTTCTGAAACTTAGCGAACGGAGGCTACCCCCCCCCCCCCCCCCCCTTCTTAAGATGGTCTAACGACATACGTAGAACATAATCAACAATTATAAATAAGAATGGTGCAAGTGTGTCACCCTGAAGGACTGACATATAAGACTTTAAATGGATCTGTGTCAACATTCAACATCAGCAGTAGACACAAAATGTGGTGGAACCATAGTACAGTGATCTGATAGATACAATAATTTCATCAGGAATCCCATATAATGAAAGAAAGAGACTGAATCAAAGGCCTTGAAGAAGTCAACAAAGATAACAGCCAGATGCCTGACTTTCTTTTTTGATAACTCTTCAATTATCCTTCTAAGTGCCAAAATGGGCTCCATGGTCCCACGACCTTTACGGAACCCATTCTGATTTCTACGGAGCAGTCTCTCAATGGGATCCCTGATGCGATTTAATAGAATCCTATTGTATAGCTTTGCAGCAATCGAGATCAATAAGATTCCACGAAAATATGTGTCCCCTATGCCTAGGTGTCCCCTATGCCTAGGTTGTTTAAAATGTTAAGAGGTTTTGTAATTAAGCAATCGATATATTTATTGAAACAATTGAAACGAAACAGCTAAATCAGTGATTATAATAATTAAATGTGATAGCCAACGATAAAAACTCTACAAATTATATCGGAAATGGGAGATTATTAATTCGTGTTATTTGGCACTGTTACGAATATCGGCCTACAGTATAGGTGGCGTGAGCTAAGTGAAAGTCGGGGTTTCTAAACATTAACTGGCCTATGTAGCATATTATTATAAATTGGTTTGCAAAGATTAGGTAGGCAGCTCTATTACACACAATAATTATAATAAAAATGATTTATTATTCCAAAATGGGCACGGATTACTTTTTCTGTACTTAATATTGCACGCAAACTCAATACTGGTTGGCAGGTTCATCCAACAACGAACCCCAAACACAATTAAAATGATCAAAATAAACACATTATTAGAAACTAAGCAATATAAGCTTTCGGTAAAAGCTAAATTAAAAGAATACCTTTACTAATAATTTAATGTAAATATATACAAAATGTGAGCCAAAAATATACAGCATAAGGATATCTTTACATTCTATTAGTATAATAATAATAGGTGTTTAGCGCGGAATCAAATTACTTAGTCGGTACATTATTTAGTGTGGGTGACACTAGTGACTTCAAACAATGATTTACACTTAAAATGTACATAATTAAATTATTAGTACAGTGTAGTCAATATATACAATAACATTATTATACAGCTCCAAATTGCTTTATAGTCAGTTAGTATTGTACAGTAATATCCTTACAGTGCGGATTCAATAGCGGCTGTATCCTAGGTATAAAAAAACGTTAAACATGGAAAAACAACCTTTAAAACAATTATTAACTTACATAATTAGGTAACAACTATAGAAAAGCTGCAAAAAAACTAAAAATTTTTAACAAAAAATAACGAAGGGTGTCAAAGGCACGACCATCAATTCTAGACTTCAGCACATCACTAGGGGCGATAAACAAAAACAAATTGAAGAAATGCACATTAACAGAGTCACATACTCATTAACTCAGTCACATACTCATTAACTCAGTCACATCCTCATTAACTCACTCACATACTCATTAACTCAGTGACATACTAATTAACTCACTCACATACTCATTAACTCAGTCACATCCTCATTAACTCAGTCACATACTCATTAACTCAGTCACATACTCATTAATTTACTCACATACTCATTAACTCAGTCACATACTCATTAACTCACTCACATCCTTATTAACTCAGTCACATACTCATTAACTCACTCACATCCTCATTAACTCAGTCACATACTCATTAACTCACTCACATACTCATTAACTCAGTCACATCCTCATTAACTCAGATACATACTCATTAACTCACTCACATCCTCATTAACTCAGTCACATACTCATTAACTCACTCACATACTCATTAACTCAGTCACATACTCATTAAATCAGTCACATACTCATTAACTCAGTCACATCATCATTAACTCAGTCACATCCTCATTAACTCACTCACATACTCATTAACTCAGTCACATACTCATTAACTCAGTCACATACTCATTACCTCAGTCACATCCTCATTAACTCATTAACTCACTCACATACTCATTAACTCAGTCACATACTAATTAACTCACTCACATACTCATTAACTCAGTCACATCCTCATTAACTCAGTCACATACTCATTAACTCAGTCACATACTCATTAATTCACTCACATACTCATTAACTCAGTCACATACTCATTAACTCAGATACATACTCATTAACTCACTCACATCCTCATTAACTCAGTCACATACTCATTAACTCACTCACATCCTCATTAACTCAGTCACATACTCATTAACTCACTCACATCCTTATTAACTAAGTCACATACTAATTAACTCACTCACATACTCATTAACTCAGATACATACTCATTAACTCACTCACATACTCATTAACTCAGATACATACTCATTAACTCAGTCACATACTCATTAACTCAAGTCACATACTCATTAACTCACTCACATCCTCATTAACTCAGTCACATACTAATTAACTCACTCACATATTCATTAACTCAGATACATACTCATTAACTCACTCACATACTCATTAACTCAGATACATACTCATTAATTCAGTCACATACTCATTAACTCAGATACATACTCATTAATTCAGTCACATACTCATTAACTCAGATACATACTCATTAATTCAGTCACATACTCTTTAACTCAGATACATACTCATTAACTCACTCACATACTCATTAACTCAGATACATACTCATTAACTCAGTCACATACTCATTAACTCAGTCACATACTCATTAACTCACTCACATCCTCATTAACTCACTCACATACTCATTAACTCAGATACATACTCATTAATTCAGTCACATACTCATTAACTCAGATACATACTCATTAATTCAGTCACATACTCTTTAACTCAGATACATACTCATTAATTCAGTCACATACTCATTAACTCAGATACATACTCATTAATTCAGTCACATACTCATTAACTCAGATACATACTCATTAATTCAGTCACATACTCTTTAACTCAGATACATACTCATTAACTCACTCACATACTCATTAACTCAGATACATACTCATTAACTCAGTCACATACTCATTAACTCAGTCACATACTCATTAACTCACTCACATCCTCATTAACTCACTCACATACTCATTAACTCAGATACATACTCATTAATTCAGTCACATACTCATTAACTCAGATACATACTCATTAATTCAGTCACATACTCTTTAACTCAGATACATACTCATTAACTCACTCACATACTCATTAACTCAGATACATACTCATTAATTCAGTCACATACTCTTTAACTCAGATACATACTCATTAACTCACTCACATACTCATTAACTCAGATACATACTCATTAATTCAGTCACATACTCTTTAACTCAGATACATACTCATTAACTCACTCACATACTCATTAACTCAGATACATACTCATTAACTCAGTCACATACTCATTAACTCAGTCACATACTCATTAACTCACTCACATCCTCATTAACTCACTCACATACTCATTAACTCAGATACATACTCATTAATTCAGTCACATACTCATTAACTCAGATACATACTCATTAACTCAGTCACATACTCATTAACTCACTCACATCCTCATTAACTCACTCACATACTCATTAACTCAGATACATACTCATTAATTCAGTCACATACTCATTAACTCAGATACATACTCATTAATTCAGTCACATACTCTTTAACTCAGATACATACACACTAACTTATCATCTACATTAACTCGTATAACAGTTAACACGCATTATAAAGCTAATAAAACAGAAACTTTATATGAATTTATATATTTCACAACATAACGCACAAGTTTCGATAATGTAAAAGCATTTCCCGTAGTAAATAGTTAGAATTCGTCTTCTGACGGTAATTCCACGAGAACAAACAAAGTAAAAATAATATAATATGTTACGGACATAGATTTCGTTGCACTGAGGTGGGTCACTGACCGCTAGGTCAATAATTATTGTAGGTTCATAAGTACACGGCCGGGTGCTGATTTCTTTGTTGGTGGTTTAGTGACGTCATTGGCAATGATTGCTGATGCCACGAGTTGCTGGGTTTGCTGAAGGCGTGGAGTTGCTGCTGTTGCCGCAGATATTGCTGCTGATAGCGGGGGCTCTCTGCCGCGGACCAATCGCTGTGGGGCGGCGAGGGCGAGGAGTTCCAATGGCCGGTGGACTCGCCGCTGTCCTCCGGGGAGGGAGTCAACATGTTGTCGGGGAAACGCTGAGTCACGAGTCCCGGTTGCCCCGACAACGAGTTCCTGCCGTGCTGGCTAGGGGGCGTGGGGAACTGCAAGTTGGATGAGGTTGCCTGGCAACCGAGGGGGTTGCACGGCGGGCTGGCTCCAACGCCCCGGAGCCGAACTGACTCGTCCGGAATCGCCCCGAAGTCGGAGTCGAGAACTCCGACCACCATGTTGTCGAGGTCGCCTCGCGAACACGGAAAGTCCTTCTCGAAGTTCACCATGGCCAAGTCCTTGAGGTCGTCCGGAAGTTCGTTCCGAGAACTCGCGTCGTTGTTGTCTTGGAAACCGTTTAGTCGGGCGGCGGTGCCGCGTCCGACGGCCTCGCCCACCGGCGCCCACCGCTGGGGCGGCCGGAACCCGGCGGACGCGGGGATCAGCGACTCCGGGCCGCCGCCGCCGCACTCCGGACTGCGGCCCAGCAGGCACGGGTTCGAATCCGGGGGGGAGAGATGGTTGTGGGGGAGGAGGCCGTTGGTCGTCGTCGGGGGGCTGAACAGGTTGGCCGCCGTGGTCGGGGCCAGGTTGCCCCGCAACGGGCTCCGATTGGGGTTGGGGCCGAGCGTAACCATGGCAAGGTTCGATGGGGGATGGTTGGCTGCTAGGGAGCCCGGGTTGGCTGCTAGGGAGCCCGGGTTGGCTGTTAGGGAGCCCGGGTTGGCTGCTAGGGAGCCCGGCTTGGCTGCTAGGGAGCCCGGCTTGGCTGCTAGGGAGCCCGGGTTGGCTGCTAGGGAGCCCGGGTTGGCTGCTAGGGAGCCCGGGTTGGCTGCTAGGACCCCGGGATTGGTTGTCGGCGGGACCCTGGGTTCGGTTGCGTTGGACGCGGTGCGGTACCCGCTGCTCGCGCGGTGGCTACTCAAACAGCCCGCCGATTGGAGACTCGAACCAGTACCCGGTCCCGAATCGAAAGAACCGCAACTACCTGCAACAAACACATTATTACTTATAAAACTACATCCCAAAGTTTCGCTCCCAGTAATTCTACTCGATGGTCATCATTTAATCAACCCCAGTGAATGAAAGGCTGAATGGACCTTGGCGGGGGTCGAACCTAGTACCGACGGATTGTCTAAGCCTGGCGTTCAACGTGATAACAATAGGTTATTATACCAACCAGTAGAGATAGTGTCGTTGGCGCTCCGATTGAACCAGAGACTCCCAGAGCTTCCGGTGGGAGCGGAGGAGCCGTTGTTAACGCAAGAGGAAACATTGGGGGAGGATTCCCCGCCCCCACAGTAGCAGCTGGAGTCCGGACTACTCCGGCCGTCCGCCCCCACCAAGACCGCGCGCTTATTGCTGCAGCTGTCCGAGCTGGACCCCCCGCAGCTGCCCCGGAACGCGCAGCTGTTCGCTTTCAGCACCGCCTTCGTCATGCTGGTACCGACGCGCTTCTTTCTCATTGGTTTACTCTGAGCGACTCGGTTCCCATTGGTCAGGAAATGATCGGAACCGCCTGAAACAAATAGTCGGGTGATAATTGATGGAAAATAACTATTAAAATAAGTAAATCGAATAACAATAAATTAGGTTATACAATTTAATACAACAATATTCAATATTCAACAATATTATCGAACTCACCTAACGCATTTAGCGCATTGTTGATATTATTTGGGGTGACCGGCGGACACTTGAGTAGCTTGTAGCCCTCACACAGACCAACGATATCGGCGTGTTGTCTCTCAGCGGCTATGTCCCGTGGGGTCCGCTCCATGTAGTCCTGGATGTCCCGGTTGGCCCCGCTGTCAATTAGGATCTTTGCCGATTCAAAGGAACCATCTTTGGCGGCCATAAATAAAGCAGTTTCCCCCTGTTAAACACAAACAAAGCAGATTCCCCCTGTTAAACTTTCCAGGTTAAGAAGATCCGTATAATGTAATCGTGAATTTAAAGACCTAAAACTATGATGAGTGATTATGTTTTTTCTTATATGAATGACTTACCGTAATGTTTTGGGAATCTTTATTGGCTCCGTGTTGCAGCAATAGGTTGACGGCGTATACGTTATTTACAGCCGCTGCGTAATGCAAGGCAGTTTTACCACCCTCGTCGGAGCAGGAAATATCCGCCTTGCAGGTAAGTAGTTCG
This sequence comes from Nemertoderma westbladi, assembly GCA_032718475.1. Lineage (NCBI taxonomy): Eukaryota > Metazoa > Xenacoelomorpha > Nemertodermatida > Nemertodermatidae > Nemertoderma > Nemertoderma westbladi. The sequence continues at coordinate 2,651 of JAUCBJ010002800.1, read as the reverse complement.
TTCAACATTACCTGGGAAAATAAGGGCAATAATCGTAAATGAGAGGAAGGAAGAATGGAGGTTCATTCAAAATATATATTGCTAATTCCGGTAATTAAATAATATAACCAAATTTTAATATTTAGTATATTTATAGGTTTGGGTTAATTACTTACATCGTGGGCTAATCTGGCAGAGAGTATAACTGCAGTAGAGCCATCCTGACTACGAACATCTCTCTCAACCCGTTGGTCACTCATTAACAGTTGGAATACACCCTGTAAAATAAAGTACCGTAAATCATATCGGTCTATTACCGAAACTAAGTAAGTAAATACCGGTAGGCCTATTAAACTAAACTAAGTAAGTAAGTACCGGTAGGCCTATTATACTGAAACAAACTAAGTAAGTACCGGTAGGCCTATTATACTGAAACAAAGTAAGTACCGGTAGGCCTATTATACTGAAACAAACTAAGTAAGTACCGGTAGGCCTATTATACCGAAACAAAGTAAGTAAGTACCGGTAGGCCTATTATACTGAAACAAACTAAGTAAGTACCGGTAGGCCTATTATACTGAAACAAAGTAAGTACCGGTAGGCCTATTATACTGAAACAAAGTAAGTAAGTACCGGTAGGGCTATTATACTGAAACAAAGTAAGTAAGTACCGGTTTAGGCCTATTATACTGAAACAAAGTAAGTAAGTACCGGTAGGCCTATTATACTGAAACAAAGTAAGTAAGTACTGGGAGGCCTAATATACTGAAACTAACTAAGTAGGTAACGGTATGCCAATTATACCTAAACTAAGTAAGCCCATGCCCTGCCCATACCCTTATAAATCGGATTTCCCTCCTTCTGTGAGCGAAGAGAGACCTCCCATATTCAAAGAACATATTCTCTAGTCCGCTCCAGACTGAACTTTGCCTTGCTACGGTCCTGCGTTTAGTGCCTTACAGTAGGGAAGCACAGAAACCCAAGAGCAACAGGTCACCTCAACCGCTTAGGGAAACCGGAATTTTTCATTACCATAGCTACGAGTTTCTCTGCTAACACAAAAAGTACCTTTCTCAAGGCGACTTACCACAAACAACTTTGTTTTAAATTACCATTATAGTAACACTAACCAACGCGTCCGCCCGCACTGCGGCTAGTAGCGGCGTGGTCCCCGAATTATCCCGACTGTTTGGGTCAGCGCCCCCTTCCAGCAACAACCGCGCGCGATCTGCCCTTCCGTATCTGGCCGCTAGATGGAGCGCAGTCTCACCTTTTACTTCCTCTCTCATATCGACCTAATTAAATAATCAGTTAAAAAAGCTGAAATATATTAATTAAATCTATTATTAATAATATTTTAAAGAACCATAACTAAAAAGTTCGCGGTTTATATCTACTAGCCCCCGTAATAAAGTGAACCTATCTGTATATACCTGGGCTCCTTGCTGTAACAGGTTAATGACTGCGCCGTTGCTATGGTAACCATCGCTGGGCTCGTTATGGCACCGAGTAGCCAACATCAACGGCGTGATACCGGTGGGTCCCATGGCGTTAACATCGTAGGGAGACAGATAGGCGCCGCTGGGGGGCGCCAGGTTGAAGGCCTCCAGATGGCTGCGAGACCACATCCGTTGGTTGGTATCCAACGGCAACGACAGGGAGACCTGGGAGAACCCGGGGTCGCCGTTGTCCATCCTGAACCTAAAAGGAAACAAAATAATAACTATTTAAGTGGTGGCAAAAAATTGTAGGCTTTTTTTGACGAGCGTTATTATTTGGCGAGACAAATAAGAAAGCAAGATAATAACTTTTTGCCTTATTATTGTTGTAAGTCTTCTCTCACTTTTATCTGGGTCGATTTCAGCATAAATATCGTCCATCGAAGTTTCTTCCATAGTGAAATACGGGCATTAATTACTACACCTTGTGTACCCAGTGTTGGACCAATTTTTTTTAAAATAAAAGGCTTTTATCATGAGGTTTTTTTTTCTAGAACAAATATTTGACCTTCTGACAGTAGTTTGGTATTTTTTTCCAAAAAATGTTCTAGAAAATAAATGCGTTCTAGAACAGAAATATTTATCAAAATTGTTAGCTAATTTAGCAAAAACTAGCTAGTATTAGAAATTATCTATATTTAAATGCAATATTATTATTAATGTCATGGAAACATTACTTTTTGTTGGTTGACATAAAAAGTGTTCTTTTTATGTCAAACTTGTTAACGACTTCGATAAAAAAAAAGTGACTTGAAACAACAAATAAAATAAATTATTATCATTAATATGAAGTTCATGATAAACAAACGTAGAGGAGACGGCCGGATCAGTGCTGCATTCCGATTGGCCGATATATTAGCAACTGACCTCTTCTGGGAAGCCTCGTAGTACGGGAACTGAACGCCGTGTTGGTCGTTGTAGTTACGCTGTTGCCAGGCAACCTCCTGTTTGTAGGACTCGGAATCGCCGCCGTCGAGTTGTTTCATCTTCACGGAATCCTCGCCGACCGGGTCGCGTCGTTTACCGGAACTTCGCGAGTTATTGCTACCTAGCAACCGATGTAAACAAACGTGTGAGGTTAAGAGGCAGAACACAATGTAAACACAACAAAGTCAATATTTTATTGTAAAATAAGCAACTATCGCCCCAGTAAATACGTTATCAATAACTATT